>JBBPBT010000770.1:2152199-2166922 GCA_037974875.1 Cicer bijugum | reverse complement strand
ACTAAGAAAAATAAATATAATATAATTTAGCCAAAACTTCAAGCATAATTTTCACCGGAAGAATTTTTTTTCCTACGGTAACATCTTAAGGATACGATCATGTGTGGTTTTATTTATTTTAAACAAACGACATGTTAAATTAATAAATAAAATAATAAAAAATAAATTTTTTTAATAAAATACATCAAATAAAAAAAATATTAAGTAGATGTTTCAAGGAAAATGATGTATTATAATATTTTAACAACTTCCTTTTATTTTGTCTTGCAAATAAATAAACAACTTCATCATAGACAACTTCCTCCTATTTTACAGTATATTAAAAATAAATTAACAAATTCATCCTATTTTGCAACCTACTCCATATTTTTGTGTCAATTTTATTTGTAAATAAAATTACCAACTCCCACCTATTTTACTGTCAACCGACTCTTACTTTTCCGTCAATTTTAATTATTAAAATATAAATTATCATATATATAGTTATTTAAACAATTTAACAGGTTCAAAAATTTTAGCATGCATGTTCATGTTTGTGTGTGTATTATACTCAAAATTTATTTTTTTTCAGAGAAAAGTGAAGATACATTTTTTCATTATAATAATCCATTAACTATATTGTGCATTTTATTCCAAAGATCTGTTTTAATTTTAAACAACATTTTAATAAATAAAATTGACAGTAAAAAAATAGACACTTAACTGCGAAATAGGATGAAATTATAATTTTTTTTTTGTAATAGACAACAAAATAGCATAAAATGGTTAAAATGGTTAATTTATTTGTAATAGAGTACAAAATATAAAATATGATCAAATTATTAAATATTAAATATAACAATATTAAGTAATATAATTTTGGCCATAACTTCAAGCATAATTTTAACATATATTTCATAATAAATATTTCCAAAGAGGTTGTTCTATAACGTCGATAAACATTGAATCCGTCTTGTGCTCCTCAACGAGCTTACATTCATACTAAAAAGCAATCATGAATTAAATAATAATAGTAATAAGAAGAAATATATTCATAAAATAATCGCAAATTTACAAATAGAGAATGAATAAAGACGTGACAAGAAAAATTATTTGAATATACACGCCATAACCAAAAAAAAAAAAAAATTTTATTTTATCATATATTTTGTATATGTCATCAATATAATAAATATACTATCACTACATGTTTTACAAACTGTCACTACATGTTTTAAATATCAACCTATTACGATGACTGTCACTAAATACTAGATAAATATAAATAAATAATTGATATATTTCTACAGTATTTCTGTCACTTAAACTTATTAATAATTATTAAATTTATTTTATTTTATTTTCCTTCTTATTGTAATTCTAAATTATTAAAACTAGTATATTAAGTTTAAGTTTCTAATTTATTTTTATTAACTAATGCCATTGAAATATATAATTAAATATAATTTAATTTTACTAATTCTATTAAAACATACAATAAATAGTTATTTTGTTCTAAAAGATTCAATAAACTGTCTACATAAGCTATAATGAGTTTCTTAATATTTATTTTGATAAACTGCAAACTAATTTCATAAAAAATAGTAATAAAAAATGTACAACCACAATAATCCATGGTGACATCTCAAAAATAAAGTTTTCCGACGAAACTAAGAAATTTCTATCAAAGCATTTTGAGATGAAAGATTTTGGTGACGCCTCTTTTGTATTAGGAATTCAGATACACCAAGATAGATCTCGAGGTATTCTTGGATTGTCACAAAAGAGCTATATAAGGTTCTCAAAAGGAGAAAACATCCATGGCAATTACATGATGAATAACCAAAGGCGGAAGGGTACCTGTGGGAATTGCCATTGATGAAATCCTGGGATGATGATGATAGAGTCAATGGATTGGGTGATCTTCCTCAGCAAAACACCCTGAAGACCTTGCTCTCTTGATGGGGATAGAGAGAACCAGAGAGTTTTTTCTTTTTGGTTTGTGAAACTGAATAGTCTTATTGTGTTTGCCTTGGGGACCACTACCCCTATATATAACTATTATTAGTTATATCCCAAATTGCAGTATTTCTAATTCAGCCCCTCATTAAATTAGAAACTGCCTGATATCTACACTATTAATTTTCATAACTATTATGCTCTTTAGCCATAAACTATTATATATTATTTGACCTTAGTTTATTGGCTAATTATATATAATGATCCTAACACACTTTATTAATTAATTACATATGTGACCCATAAATCTTACAAATAGAATTTAAGAATCTAATATTTAACTATGAATTATTAATAATTGATTAATTGACAATACAACTTTCACAATTCAGAATAGAATGAAAGTTTAGAAATAAAAGAAAATTATGTTGGGCCTACTTGAAATAATATATTGGATAAAAAAGTGAAGAATATACAACCATGAATGACACAATCATTCATGATGACATCACAAATAAAGTTTTTCGGCAAAATAGAGCTTGGTAATCTATTATTTAATTATGAATTATTGTAGTTAAAATTCAAACTCAAGTTTCATCGAACGATTAATTTTAACTGAAGTTTAATATTCATTTAAACTCAATTATTTTATTAATTTTATGAAATAGAAATACATTTTTTGTGAATAAAATGGAATTAGATATATCTCACAAATAAAATTTAAAGATAAAACTTTTAAAAATTGATAATTGATCAATTGACAATACAACTTTCACAATTTCAAAATAGAATTAAAGTTTAGAAAGAAAATAAAAATTATGTTGGGCCTACTTGAAATAAGATATTGGATAAACAATATAGTTTTTATTAAATTTATAATGTAAAATAAAATGAAAAAAATATAATTTTATACTAAAAAAAATATGATTTGAAAGAAAAAAAAATAGATAATGATAAGTTTCCAAAATTTCTCCCCTAGTTTCGTGGTTTGTTATTAGTGATTACAACAGTCACATTAATATATAAAAATTTTCCATAAAAAAAGAAAAATTAACTTAAGTTCCTAATTAATCTTAACCATGGTCCCATTATTCCTATATATATTAAAACAAACCTATTGAAACTTATCCAACAATTTCGAAAACCTTTCTACTTCTCTTTCTCTTTGTCTATACTAACATGGATGCATCACTTTGTATCAACGGTTGTTGTTTCTATGGTTCTCCGTCACAAAAGAATCTTTGTTCAAAGTGTTACAAAGATCATTATCTTAAAGAAAACAATATTACCAAATTAGATGATGAAACCTTTGTTAATGATATTTTTGATGAGGCGGTTTATGTTTTTCTTCATGATTTTGAGAACATGAAGAATAAGAAGAAAAATAGATGCAAGAGTTGTCACAAAAAAGCGATTCCCAACAAAAACATGCAAGCAAAGTGAATTTAAAAGAGATTATTCGATTGCCAACAAAATACTTGTTTATGGTGGCTTCATAACTCTATGTTACTTTTTGATGTAATTCATTGTCTATTTGCAAATCTTGGAATTCTTTATCAATACATTGATTCTCATTACTACCGTTCTTTAATGATTAATGAAAAACAACCTCTTTGTAGTTCATTGTAATCTTGATGTAATTCATTGTCTATTTGTAAATCTTGCAATTCTTTATCAATACATTGCTTCTTATTAATATTATTCTTTCATTCGTGGTTGTTTTATAATTATTAAGTATGAATGTATGTTAAAACCTTTTTTTTTTGTTGAAGATTACAAATTGCATCTTGTTTACTAATATGCATAGGTGTCCTTTCATCCTATGTGGAAATCGGGTTTAAATACAATTTTTCATTAGAATTTTTTTTAAGGAATCATAACGAGTTTAAGGCTAATTGAATTCTTGAAAATATCAAGTTTTTATCTTTGTAACGGTTGAGAAGTGTAGTAGCCCAATTTTTTTGTCTATTAAAAAATTCAATCATCAATTAAAATCTAATAATATTTATTTTGATGCTATAAATCAATCATAAATTGTTTAATTTGTTAAAGAATTATGGTTAAAATCAAATAATATATAAATTAAATATAATAATATTTATAAAAAAATTAAATTAAATTTGAAAAAATAGCAAAAGGAAAAGTTGAACTAAACTTTGGGATTTCTTTTACTCAAATAAAAAAAAATAGAATTAGATAATGGACAAATGATACAATTTTTATTTAATTTATAATGAGAAAAAATAAAGATACTATTTCAATATAAAATTAGATAATGATTTTGTTATCTTATCAAAAAATAATTTCCAAGATTTTCGAAAAGATACGTTTTCTAATTAAACATAGTTTGTTATTAGTGATAACGCGCCGATATAAATTCCTACAACATATTCAATCAGCATTCAACAAACAAATTCAAGTTTGCAACTTTTCTTCCTAAAACCTTTCCAACTTCTCCAAATTTGCTTAGTATGGATCCATCACTTTGTGGTAATGGTTGTGGTTTCTATGGTTCTCCATCACACAAGAATCTTTGTTCAAAGTGTTACAAATATTATCTCAAAGAAAACTTTACCAAATCAGATCATGAAAAATTTGTTATTGAGTCGTCATCATCTTCTTGTCATTCACAAAACCCTAATCTTGATGATGTTTATAATGAGGTGGCTTCTGTTTTTCTTATGGACTTTGAGCACATGAAGAATAAGATCAAGAAAAATAAGCACAAGAGTTGCAACAAAAAAAGTACCTTGAAGAACAAGCCAACAAACAAAGTGGATTTAAAGGAGATTAGTCACCAAGTATTGATGTAACACTAGTATATTTCCTTTATTGATGGAACATTACTTGTAATTCTTTTATTGATGGAACACTACTTGTAATTCTATTTTTGATTTTTGTAATATATTTTTTCATTCAAAAAACAATTTTTTTTTCCTTTACCATGATTTTATTACTAGGTTTTCAACATGAATTTGTTTGTTCTTTTGTCTATTTCCTTGGATTTTGATCAAGTCCCTCAAGTTTGTTATATTTTTTATTTTATTAATAGTAATAATTAGAGTGCTACAAAAAATATGTAATTATTTTAGATTGTTAATCTATTAGGATTCAATTTATCTATGTGATGTGTTTACACTCTAATTTTTGTTTTAAAAAATATTGTTATATTTATTTTTATTATTATATTGTCAATTCACAAAAAGAATTAGGACTCATTCAGATTTGACATGTTAAGATTGATTTAAGAATTAGTTTGTATGTACCATAAAAATCTACAATATAAATTAGGATTGGATCATTTTTTATTTAAAATAGAAATATATTAAATTTACTTATTTTTTTTATGTAAAGCAGGATAAAATTGTAAATAAAGATTTTAGATATTGGATACAAATGAAATAGAATTATGCATTTTTTTATATATACAACCCAACAAATTCAAATATTGATGTTTTCTTTGTTCTTAAGAAAAAATTACATATTTTTCTTTGTATTTATCTTGATGAGTTTGTTCCTTAATATTAGGTTCTTTTTTATAATGAATATACGATGTGATTAACTTTATTATGAATATATGATGTGATTAAATTTATAATTGAAAACTTTTTTTTCATCGGTTTCTATCCATTCAAGATAAATTTAATTATACTGAATAGTACGTTGAAATTGTGCACCCAATTATATTCTCCCATTTTCAATTAAATCTAATTTCAATTTATAATAAATATTGGTGTGGTAAATTTCGAGTAATTTGTCATAGTGTCATATGATATCAAACACAGCAAGTTGGGTTATTCCACCGATTCACAAATATAACCGATTCCTTTACCCCATAAATGAACCACGACACTAACCGATTCCGTCGATAATCTTTTAATTTGATACGATGTACCTTTTGAAGAGATATTAGATCAATTGTATGTAAGGCTATCACAATTTTATTATTATGGTAACCTTTTAAAGATGTGTTATAATTAAATTGTTCTAGCATACATATTAAAAAAAAACCTACATATAAAAATAGTATAGTGATTCTAATAGCATTGAATTCAATATGGATTTATTAAGTGGAGTCCACCGTGTCACATCATTTTTAAATAACTCATTCATTTTTTATGGTGAACTCACATGTTCATTAAATAGGATCGGTCACTAATAAATCATTTATTTATGATTATTCATAAATTAATATAAAAAATGTAATCGTATCAAAGTAACGTTACTTCGTGGGAGGATGACAGCTTGACACATCTCCAACACTGAATAAGACAAAAACTGAAGGTTACATAATTATACCTCGCAGATGAACTCATTTTGGCTACCGTTGGAGATATTCTAACAAATCAGATGAACTTCATCCTTCAACGCGAACTCATATGAGCTTCAACTTTCAATCTTCCTAAAATTTACTTTCACTCCCTGGATCACAATCATCAAATAAATTTTGTTTTTCCCTAAATTATATTTTCAATCCGTCTTTCACAATCAACACGTTAATTTGTATTTTCCTAAATTTTGTTTTCTCCTAAATTTTGTTTTCACTTACGCGCCGACGACGAGTTGGTCCAACGCAACCCAATTCCTAACCTAACACCGTTGCTGTTATGGGAACCGAGAGTTACACTTACACGGGGCACAGCTTCAATGAATTCACCATCTACGACGATTACACTTCTTCTGCTTTCAACGACTGTAACATCGATAGATCCGACAAATTTTAGAGAAGGTAGGGTTACTCTTCATGGGAAGCCAATAAAAGATAAGAGCCTTTGTCCTGCAAAAATTTAAACTATCATCAATAAAAATAGAAGCCGAGCAATTTTTGGTTTAATCCCATGAATTTAATTGGTTATTTGGCCTTTTAGTGGAGCAAATTGGAGAAAACTTCATTGCATATAATGAAAAAATAGGGAGAAAAATGATTTATCTATCTAATCCCTCTTTGAGAATAGAATTATTGAGTAGACTTACCATTAATTAGGATAGAACACAAAACAGTCGCAACACACTTCATAATGACGTTAGTTAAATTAATGTGTGTCATCTTAAATCTCTTGTAAATGCTACTTGAGTAAGAAAAAGCTAATGAAAAATAATGCTTTCGCATACATAAACTTTGTTGTATGTTGATTTAGCATGCATAAATTTTGAATTGGCACACTTTGAAACACCTTAAAAACCTTTCTTAAATTATTTTTAACTTTATAAATCAACTTATTGACTTATTTATTAATTTACAGACATCAATGACAATATTTGATGTCCAAGGATGGTGAATCCATTTATACCTATCATGTATATGGACTCATCATCAAGTCGGGGAGTTATGTAAGTTAACTTACACATGTCAAAATTGATTCACATTAATGCAATGTAAATTGTTTTAAGTGAATTGACAAATGTGTAAATCAACTTACTAGACCTACATACTAGATTTTTGGGCAATTATGATAGTTACGAAGTTCTTATTTTTCATTGGCCTATATTGTTCATGCATCATATATATATATATATGAAGTGGAATGAATAGTCACAATAAAGGGATGTTTGAATTATAACCCTTTTAAAATTTAGTTACTGCACTTTAATTGATGTTTTACTCAAGTTTAAACTTGATAATAAAATGTTGATTCCTAATCTCTTCACTGAATAGAATGCTCTCGACAGTTTACATGAAGTTTAGAAGTTGAAAATAAAAATAATAATAATAGTGAAGTGTGTTTTGTGTGTGAAAATTAAAGATGAGGATATAAAGATCACATACAATAAGTATATTGATATATCCAACTCGGGTACGTAGTCCAACCCTCACAACCGTGAGATTTTCACTATGTGCTTCATAACACATTTTCTCTTGATCACACATTGATCAATTACAATCTTCACCTAGAAAGAATTTTTACAAACGCCTTAGGATTTTTACAAACACATTTAATCTAACATAAAAGCACTAGTAGAAATTTACCTTTTTAAGTCGGTTAAAATGTACATTTTAAGTCAGTTCCGTGTCCGAGTTAATAGCAAACGACTTAATAAACATGTTATTTTTTAAGTCGGTTAAGTTGAACCGACTTAACAGAGCTTCGTCCTTTTAAGTCGGTTCAACTTAACCGACTTAAACATTCGTGTTTATTAAGTCGTTTGCTGTTAACTCGAACACGGAACTGACTTAAAATTTACATTTTAACTGACTTAACAGAGTTTTGTCCTTTTAAGTCAGTTCAACTTAATCGACTTAAACATCATAAATTCAGTTCAACAAGTCATCTTTTTAAGTCGGTTCTGTTGATCAACAGACTTAATAGATAGAGTTAAAATATATATTTTTTTTATAATAATTTTATCATTTATTTTATGCTCCTACTCCATACATACATAAATACAATATTTTGTATGAAATTTCAAATTAAAATTTTGTACTTTTAACCATAATTTTATATAGCTATATAATAGCCAAAATATATCGTAATAGAAGTTCATACAAAATATAGAGTACAAAGAATGTCTATCATTTCTGATTACTCTTGGCAAGACGAAAAATCATTTAGATGTCAATTAATAAAATTACAAAATCACATTTAGCAATATTCAATAGATATATATTCAAGCACCATCATTTTCTTCAATTAATTCCAAAATAAAATCCACACAACGTTCTTGAACTTCTTTAATTTGATTCGGATGAAATGATCTCGAGTCGTCAAATATCTAGAAAAAAAAAACTCAATCAATAACAACATATAATTTTTTATCATATAAACATACAAAAACACAATTAATAACAACTTATAAGAAATTTACGTGCTTGCATCCATGAATCAACAATACCGGCTGTTACAATGTTCAACATATGTAACATGACATAATAGCCACACCCATAATTTGAAGCTTGTCTTTGACTCTAAAATTGAAATAAAAAAAATGTTAAATGCATAAAATTTTTATAATATTATAAATAAAGTTTTTATTTTTAAACAACTTACTATAGGAAAACTCCATATTATCTTCGGTTTAACTCTTAAATCTAGCAACTTATAATAACCTTCGAAAGCTCTACAAAATAAAAATAATTATTGAAATTGTGTTATAAAATATATTACAATACTTATGAACAATATAAATAAATTAAATACTTACAAATCAACAATATGACATATTTTTTTATCTGGCTTCCTTCCCAATGAACATATAAAGACTATATTGCGCTCCTTAGGATTGATAATAAGCAATTGCCAATGACGACTACAATACACAATTAAATATATGTTATATTCAATTTTCTCTATTATAAACGATGACTATAATAGAACATACTTACTTTATGAGATAAGGTGCTAGGTAACAATTTCTTTTTTCCTCGAACAACTTCTTTTGAATGTGGACTTGAGCATTAGTTGAATCATTTTCACTTTGGATGAAACATGGATCAATGAATCAATGAAACATGGAACTAATTATTTAATTTATTTGGTTATGTAGGTGTGATGTGGAAGATTATATTGATGCAATGAAGAGGATGTGTTGTTTAGTGTTGGAATTAATGGCAGATGGATTGGGGATAGAATCAAAGAATGTGTTGAGCAGATTGTTGAAAGATGAGAAAAGTGATTGTTGCTTTAGAATAAACCATTTCCCACCGTGTCCTGAGATGCAACAAGGAGGTATTAGGAATGTGGTGGGGTTTGGGGAGCATACATACCCATAAATTATTTCTGTTTTGAGATCAATAGAAATTAGTTAGTGTGGGTTTTAATAGTAATTAATTGTATAGAATCTAAACCTGGAGAATAATAATAGAAATTAGTTAGTGTGGGTTTTAATAGTAATTTTGTTGCAAATTGTCTATTATATCAAATGGTTTATGTGAATTAATTAATTGATTAATCTTAACGTATACTAAGATTCTAATATCAACGGCTTTAACTAATTAATCACTATAATCATGTTCATCAGACTTAATTATTGTTGGTTTAAGAGAGTAGTTGCAGGGAATGTCATTCTATTAGGTGTTTTAAACAACCAACTCACTGCAAAAATTGTTTTGTAGATTATTAATATTGTATATTTTTTAATTGTTTTATTGAAAAGTGTTTTTCAGCCAAAAAATAAAAGAACAAACTTAATTGATTTAGATTAAACAAAAGAACTTTGCAATCCCTCCATTCTAAAACAAACTCACCCTAAAAATATTTATGTCTAATGTCTTTAATACATAAAATAAAATACTACGTTTATAAGTTTTTCTATATAAAATACTAATGCTTTGCTCCCTATTATGTCCACACACAAATTCTAAAAAATCAAATTTCTAAAAAATAAAATATGTAAAATATGTAATTTAATTTGAGAATCAAACCTGTCTTAATGAATTGATGAACGATAAAACGACAACGGTTGTAAAGTTGAATCCAAGTTGTAGGTGGTTCACGATACAAAGGAATAAAAGGAAGAAGTTTAGAGCGTAGATGTTATGGGAGCGGAAGATAAAACGCTAAATAGAGGAATAGAAGGAAGAAGTTTAGAGCATAGATGTTATGGGAGCGGAAGATAAAACGCTAAATACATGACATCCTTTATTTTTTTTATTAACCTGCCTTAAATCGGTTATCAATATAACCGCGTTAAACAAGTTTTAAATATTTACAAAATTACCACCGCCTCATTTTATTAAATGACATAAATATTTACAAAATTGTCACCGCCTCATTTTATTAAATGACGTTTATCCTTAAGTCGGTTATCAATATAACCGCGTTAAACAAATGTTAAATATTTAACAACCTTAAGTTGCTTATCTATATAACTGCATTAAACAAGTTTTAAATATTTACAAAATTGCCACCGTCTCATTTTATTAAATGGCATTTTATGTTTAAGTCGGTTATCAATATAACCGCGTTAAATAAGTATTAATTAATTTTTTAATTTACCGTATTTCTTAAGTCGGGTTGTCAATCTAACCGTGTTAATAGTGTTTCAACATATTTACAAAATTGCCACCGCCTCATTTTGTTAACTCGTTTATATGGGCAACCGACTTAAATATACCTCCGCTTCATTTGTTAAGTCTGGTGGCACATAACCGACTTAAATCTGCTGAATTAAAAACTCAATTTTCTACTAGTGAAGATAAACTTGAGTTCATTTCAACGTGTATAATAAAAATTGTTTAGCATCTAATGATTCTCAAATCTTTGTTTGAGATAAGTAAAGATAAATTCAGTAAATGATGATCCACAAATATAGTGAAGACAGCTGGAGTTGGCTTGAAGAGTTTTTTACTTGTTCTTACTTCAACAAATGTTGGTAGATTGCAAATTAAATTATTGCCTTCATATTCCAATTTATATTCAATTTATTGTTGATGAGAGGCTTTGAATATCCAGTTTAAACTAAATATAACTGTTATACACATTATCCAAGTGTCAGATCTGTTTTATAACAATTAAACACATATTTACATTATTGTCCAAAACGTTCTTGACAAAGCCAAAATATTCGTCCTTATTTGTCTGAATGAAAACATTAGTGAGTGTGAGAATGACCTATCACAGGTTAGTTGGTACTATTCCAAATTATAATTATGCAAAGCTTTTTGTAGAATAATGTAAGTACCATGTAGCTGTGTCATTGTCTTCCTTACTCACCTGCTCATCAGTCTGGAGGTTGTTTTCCTCTTTTCGGCCTTCAACTCAAGTTATGGGCTTGATTACTTTTGAGTGGCTCATGTGCGAGTTATATCAATATAGAACAAACTTTTAGCGATCAAAAAACTGATTCATTTGTCTCTTGTCTTTTATTTAAGACAAATAGAATAAACCAGATCGTTATGCAACCATTATGTCATCAATATGAGTATCATTCTACACGTTTGTTATCACAAGTAGGCCTTCATATCTTAATTTTAATTTTAATCGCTTATTAAATGCTGGAAATCTCGTGTGCAAAATTTCAACTAATTTATTGTATATTGCCCCTTCCAAATTGTTCTTTAATATAACAACCAA
Source organism: Cicer bijugum (assembly GCA_037974875.1). Taxonomy (NCBI): domain Eukaryota; kingdom Viridiplantae; phylum Streptophyta; class Magnoliopsida; order Fabales; family Fabaceae; genus Cicer; species Cicer bijugum. The sequence goes on along the minus strand of JBBPBT010000770.1, from coordinate 2,154,974 downwards.
AACATTCTAGTGAATGTTCTTCGATCATTCGTTAAACTAATGACTTAATAAATAGATCAATCTTAAAATGATTTCTTCTTTAAAGTTGATTCTTATCAATCTATTGAACTAATATTAATATTTATAAGTTCAATGAATTTGTTCATCATGAGAACTTAGTTGATACTATTCCAAATCAGAATTATGCAAAGCTTTTTGTAGAATAATGTAAGGACAATGTACTTGTGTCATTGTCTTCCTTGCTTGTTGCTCATTAATCTAGAGGTTGTTTTCCTCCTTTCGATCTTCAACTCGAGTTATGGGCTTAATTACTTTTGGTTGCCTCATGTGCAAATTATATCAATCTAGAACAGACTGTTAGTGATCCCAAAATTGATTCTTTTGTCTCTTGGCTTTGATTTAAGACAAATAAAATGAACCAAAATGTTTAGAAACCATTATGTGTTCAATATGGGTATCATTCTGTATGTTTGTTATTACAAATAGGTCTTCAAATATTAGCTTTTAATTGTTCATTAAATGTTGGAAAACTCATGTGCAAAATGTCAATTGATTTATTGTATATTGCCCATTCCAAAAATATCTTTATTGTTAATTAATCTTTAATAGAACAATAAGAACATTCTTGTGAATGTTCTTCAATCATTCGTTAAACAAATGAATTAATAAATGACAATCTTGAAATGATTTATTCTTTTAAGTTGATTCTTCATATTTGTTGAATTAATATGAGTATTTATGATTCATCATGAGAATATTATTTCTTAATAACTGAAAATGTTGTCTTCTATATAAGAGGATAAATCTTTTCTTGATGCAATATTTTCAACAATTTCTCTTGGTGTTTCACATGTGATGTCTTGTATATCAAGTATCGCTAAGATACTTTAGTATATGTATGAATGTATTGGACACTTTTTTCATGAAGATGTTATCATGAAGATTCAATAATCATTCTCTAGAATGATTGATATATAATCTATTCCTTTGACATTCTCTCATTATTGAGTAGATACTCATGCACATGTTGATACGAATGGCTTCTAGCTTGTCCACTTATGCAATTCATATTACTTAAATAAAACTCAAATACAATCATTAGTAGATCATCATTCATAAAACTTAATCATTTATTTCATAAGGTTTGTTGTCATTAAAACATATAAATTTTTTCCTTATCAATCTCCTCTTTTTTTATTTATTTATTTTTTTTTATGATTACAAGTCTTTTGAATAAACCTTAAGTTTTATGGATGGATATAACAACAACAAAAAACAAGAATGTTCATTGATATGTAATTAAACTCTCTCTAAATACATGCAGGAGGTTAATTTTGAACATTCTAATTAAACTTTCCCTAAACACATGCAAGAGTTTAATTCTTAACATTCTTCATTAATTAAACTCCCACTAAACATATGCAAAAGGTTAATTCTTAATCTTCTTCATTAATTACTTTTATCTTATATCCATCATATATTTTTCTTCCTCTTTTGACATCTATCAAAAAGATTGAGGAATAAAAAAAAATATAACGTACAATTATTGGGAGAAATAATATGAATAAATTGCACATAGAGATTATGAGATTGATAAATGCATTATTATATCAAATGTGACCCCCTAAACTCCAAATAAAAAAAAAATTAATTTTTCATATTTTTAAAACTATGAACTTCTTCAAATAACTAATTATACAAACTTTCAAACATATTTATTTATTATTAAAGTAAAGAGTATCACATAATCATAAACACATCAAATAACTCCAAAGGTTCCGTCAAACTTATATTTTTTTCACTTTATTCATAATAAATCGGAAAGGAAAAAAGAGAAAGAAAATTGCACATCAAGACTTCTAATTGTTATCGCCCCATTTAATGGTGGTAGCTTCATGCAAATTTCACCTCCACATCCATTTTTAAAAAAATTAATAATTAGATTTCAAAAAGAAAGAAGCACCAATCTTATAAATAATTTCAAAATCTTGGTCACAAACATTTGGAAATATCATTTTGTACAAATGTATAAAAATACATATTATTTAACTTTTTTAGATTTTTTCAAATATCCGAGCGTGTCCAAATTGTGTGCCTTGTGAGTAAAACGACTTCTCAATAGAATTATATGATGATTAAATTCATCATAAAGAATACCAAATAATACAAACAAAAAAAAAATCTCTATCTACCTATATTGTTTGGCCAAAGTTTGGCTACCAATGATTTTAAAATACAAGATACATGAGTGCTTTCTATGTCCCCACAACCAGCCTCATAGTCTATATTTTGTTGGTGCTACTTTTGCACATATTTGAGTTATTTGTGATGGTAGAATCGGTAAGAGTCATAGAAGCAATATTACTGCATACATCAAACGTGGGACTCTCCAAAATATGTCCTTCAATCTTTGATTTAACGTTGTTGTCTTCGAGACTTTTTCTAAAACACTTCCCACAAATATTCTTGATACCAGCTGCATCATATAAACCACATGCATTATTTGAACAAATTGATGCAACCATCTTGTTTCGCTTAATAAATTTGAAGAATGCAAATGATTTACGAATAAAAATTGTGAGCTTGTGAAATTCTTAGATGATGATTGAATGTATCGTGTTAATTTATAATATTGACAAAGATTATGTTATCACTAATAACAAACCACGATAAATTAGGGGGAGATATCTTTACTTTTTTTTTTTTTTAAAAATTTAGGAAACATATCGTTATCTAATTTTATTTTCAAATCATATCTTTTTTTCTTTTCTCGTA
>JBBPBT010000770.1:2129399-2145917 GCA_037974875.1 Cicer bijugum | reverse complement strand
TAAAAAAAAAAAGTTTATAGTAATCTTAAAAAAAAAAAAACATACATCTAATAATAAATCTTTGCAAAGAGGTTGTTTTTCATTAATCATTAAACAACGGTAGTAATAAGAAGCAATGTATTGATAAAGAATTGCAATATTTACTAATAGACAATGAATTACATCAAGATTACAATGAATTACAAAGAGATTGTTTTTCATTAATCATTAAAGAACGGTAGTAATGAGAATCAATGTATTGATAAAGAATTCCAAGATTTACAAATAGACAATGAATTACATCAAAAAGTAACATAGAGTTATGAAGCCACCATAAACAAGTATTTTGTTGGCAATCGAATAATCTCTTTTAAATTCACTTTGCTTGCATGTTTTTGTTGGGAATCGCTTTTTTGTGACAACTCTTGCATCTATTTTTCTTCTTATTCTTCATGTTCTCAAAATCATGAAGAAAAACATAAACCGCCTCATCAAAAATATCATTAACAAAGGTTTCATCATCTAATTTGGTAATATTGTTTTCTTTAAGATAATGATCTTTGTAACACTTTGAACAAAGATTCTTTTGTGACGGAGAACCATAGAAACAACAACCGTTGATACAAAGTGATGCATCCATGTTAGTATAGACAAAGAGAAAGAGAAGTAGAAACGTTTTCGAAATTGTTGGATAAGTTTCAATAGGTTTGTTTTAATATATACAAGAATAATGGGACCATGGTTAAGATTAATTAGGAACTTAAGTTAATTTTTCTTTTTTAATGGAAAATTCTTAGATATTAATGGGACCGCTGTAGTTACTAATAACAAACCATGAAATTAGGGGATATATCTTTACTTTTTTGAAAATTTTGGAAACTTATCATTATCTAACTTTTTTTTTTTCAAATCATATCTTTTTATCCTTTAGAATAAAATTATATCTTTCTCATTTTATTTTACATTATAAATTTAATAAAAACTATATCCTTTATCAAATATGTAATTTCAAGTAGGCCCAACATAATTTTTTTTTTCTTTCTAAACTTTCATTCTATTCTAAAATTGTGAAAGTTGTATGGTCAATTAATCAATTATCAATTTTTAAAAGGTTTATCTTTAAATTTTATTTGTGAGATATATCTAATTCGATTTTATTTATCAAAAAAATGTATTTCTACTTAATAAAATTAATAAAGTTGTATTGTCAATTAATCAATTATCAATAATTCATAGTTAAATATTAGATTACGAATCCCTATTTTGCCAGAAAACTTTATTTTTGAGATGTCACCATGAATGATTGTGGTTGTACGTTTTTTTATTATTGTACTTTATGAAATTAGTTTGCAGTTTATCACAATAAATGTTAAGAAACTCATTACAGCTTCTGTAGACAGTTTATTGAATCTTTTAGAGTAAAATAACTATTTATTATATGTTTTAATAGAATTAGTAAAATTAAATTATATTTAATTGTATGTTTCAATGGCATTAGTTAATAAAAATAAATTAGATACTTAAACTTAATATACTAGTTTTAATAATTTAGAAATACAATACACTACGCCAAAAATTGTCTTTTACAGCGCCCCTTTTACAGCGCTTGCTAAACACAAGCGCTGTTGAAAATATATTTTAAAAATAACAGAGCCTTTTACAGCGCTTTGTATGACAAACGCTGTAATAGAAGCGCTGTTGTATGTCTTATAATGTTTGCGCATAACGCTATAAGGCTTTTACAGCGCTTGTCAAAAAAGCGCTGTAAAATGAAGCGCTTTCGCGTATTATTTTACAGCGCTTTTCTCACAAGCGCCGTAAAATGCATGCGCTTTCAATTTCTTGAACTACCTATTACAGCGCTTTTTCTACAAGCGCTGTAAAATACATGCGCTTTCATTGAATTTAACTACCTATTACAGCGCTTTTTCACAAGTGCTGTAAAATGCATATTTCAAATAATTATATACGTTGGAAACCCTCATATCATATCCTCTAGATCTTTCAAAACCCTAATATCCTCTACGTACTGTGCAGCCATCTACGTTGTCTCAGGTATTTTTTAATTTGTTTTTGTCAAAAAATCTCTTCAATTGTTTTAAATCTCTTCTACACATGATCTGTTATGTTTTAAATCTCTTCAATTGTTCATGAGAAAAAACATGATCTGTTATGGACATATCTGTTAATCCAAAACAACATTATTTCTCATGAACAATTGAATAATTCATATTATATATACCACATGATCTGTTATGTTTTGAAATTGTCAAAAATTGTCAAAAACTCATATCACATGATCTGTTCTGTTTTGAAACGTGTTGATATGTTTTGTATTGAAAGCTTATTAGTTTATTAGTTTATTAGTTCAGTATTGAAAGCGTATTAGTTTTGTAACTGCATTTATATAGGTGGTATAATATGGATAGGAAATGGATGTCAGCCAATCGATTGTCAAAAGAGTATGAAATTGGAGTGAAGGAGTTTGTTGAGTTTGCAGTGAAGAATGCAAAAGATCCAAATAGAGTAGTTTGTCCTTGTTTAAAATGTTGTTTTGGAAAACGTGTTAGAGAAGATGAATTAGAAGGACATCTAGTATGTAATGGAATTGATCAAAGCTACACATGTTGGATAAGACATGGTGAGAAAAAAAAAAGGAAACATTAATTTTGAGAATAGTTTGACATATGCTTCAACTGACTTCGATACAGATACATATGAGCCGGACCGAGTTGATGAGATTGCAAAAGAAGTTGAAGAAGATCTTCGAGATTGTCCTAAAATGTTTGAAAGTTTGTTGAGTGATGCAGAGAAAGAATTATATAATGGTTGTACTAAATTCACAAGACTGTCGGCGATATTAAAGTTGTACAACTTAAAAGCGAGTAATGGATGGTCTGATAAAAGCTTTACAGAATTATTAACACTCATAAAAGATATGTTGCCAGATATAATGAACTTCCCAGTCGAACCTACGAGGCTAAACGGATTTTGTGTTCTATTGGCATGAGTTACGAAAGGATTCATGCGTGTCCTAATGATTGCATTTTATTTCGAAATGAATATGAACTACTTAAGGCGTGTCCGAAATGCAATGTCTCTCGATATAAGAAGAAAGAATCTACTCCAACAAAAGTCGTGTGGTATTTTCCTATAATACCAAGATTTAGGCGCATGTATCGCAGTGAAGAAGATTCAAAACACTTGACATGGCATGCAGATGAAAGAATTAGAGATGGAATGTTTCGACACCCTGCAGATTCCCCACAATGGGAAAAAATTGATCACGACTATCCTGAATTCGGGATGGAGTCAAGAAATCTAAGACTTGCACTTTCTACTGATGGAATGAATCCACATGGTCTTCAAAGCATCTCACACAGCACGTGGCCTGTGATTTTGGTAATATATAACCTACCTCCATGGTTATGTATGAAGCGTAAGTTTATGATGTTGTCTCTGTTAATTTCTGGACCCAAACAACCGGGGAATGATATCGACGTATACTTGACTCCTCTAATCGAAGATTTAAAACGTATGTGGGAGACAAGTGTGGAAGTTTATGATGGGTATAAGAAAGAATGTTTCAATTTGAGGGCTATGTTGTTCGGCACAATTAATGATTTTCCAGCATATGGTAATTTATCAGGATATAGCATTAAAGGTCAGTGTGCATGTCCTATATGTGAAGAGAGTACAAATTGGATGCGATTTAAACATTGTAAGAAGAATGTGTTTCTTGGACATCGTAGATTTTTACCTTATAGTCATCAGTATCGTTGGTGGAGAAATGCATTTAATGGAAAATCAGAGGAAGGTAAAGCTCCTTCAGCACCGACTGGATATCAAATACTTGAAAAAGTACAAGGTTTGACCAATAAATTTGGCAAACCTTTTGCGGGAGAGTTGGTCAAAACTGGGTGGAAGAAAATGTCAATTTTCTTTGAATTGCCATATTGGAAGTCATTGTATATAAGACATTTCCTTGATGTGATGCATATTGAAAAAAATGTATTTGATAGTGTTATTGGTACGTTACTCAATGTTCCAGGAAAGTCTAAAGATGGCATCAACGCAAGATTGGACTTGGTCGATATGGGAATAAGAAATGAATTGGCTCCAGTAAAGAAAGGAAATCGCACATATCTACCTCCAGCCGCTCATACTCTATCTAGAAAGGAAAAAATTGTTTTATGTAAATTTCTACACGAAGTTAAAGTTCCAGAAGGATACTCTTCGAACATTAAAAGTTTGGTTTGTATGAAAGACCTCAAGTTAAAAGGTTTGAAGACCCATGATTGTCATATTCTAATGGAACATTTGCTACCAATAGGTATACGTTCCATTTTACCTGAAAAAGTTCGACTAGCCTTGACTAGATTATGTTTCTTCTTTAGGGAAATTTGTAGTAAAGTGATCGACCCTCAGAAATTACCGACATTGCAGAGGGAAATTGTTGTTACTTTGTGTGAGCTTGAAATGTATTTCCCACCATCGTTTTTTGATATAATGGTTCACCTTACTGTTCATCTGGTTAAGGAGACACAACTTTGTGGGCCAACTTATATGAGATGGATGTATCCGATTGAACGATATATGAAAATATTAAAAGGGTACGTAAAAAGTAGAAGTCGACTAGAAGGTTGTATTGCTGAACGATACATTATGGAAGAGGCTGCTGAATTTTGTACTGAATATCTGTCCAATGTTGAATCCATAGGGCTTCCCATGTCTCGTCATTCGGGAAGAATATCAGGAGAAGGGATAATTGGAAGGAGACTGCTGACTATATCAAGGACAGAATGGGAGCAGGCACAATTGTATGTTCTGCACAATGATGATGAGGTTCAACAGTATGTTACAATACACATGGATCAGTTAGCTCGTTTGAACATGAATAGGAATCAAAATTGGATAACTCGAGAGCACAATCGAAGTTTTATAACATGGTTAAAAAATCACATAAAGTCAAAATTTGATATAGACCCTGGATCAATTTCACAGAGATTGAGGTGGCTAGCAAATGGTCCGAGCTTACATGTCTTTTCTTACACTGGTTATGTTATTAACGACTACACATTTTATACCAAAGAACAAGATGATCAGACCACTATGCAAAACAGTGGAGTCACTCTCGTAGCTGAAGCGATGCATGTCTCCAGTGCAAAAGACAAAAACCCAATATATGCAAATCTATCATATTTTGGGGTTATCGAGCGCATATGGGAGTTAGACTACACAATGTTTCGTGTTCCCATATTTGGTTGCAAGTGGGTCGATAATAATAATGGCGTTCGGATTGATGAGTCATGATTCTTGCTTGTGGATTTTAATAGGGTGGGATACAAAGACGAGCCTTTTATTTTAGCGTCGCAAGCTCAACAAGTGTTTTATGTCGCCGATCCTTCTGATGATAAATGGTTTGTTGTCCTATCGACCAATAAAATAAGTGATGATAACAACAATGATGAAGATGTTGGTAATGATCTTTTATTTGCAACATCACAACAACCACATGAAATTGATTCAACTGATGATGGTTTATATCTTAGAGATGATCATGATGAGGGAATTTGGATTAATCCATCGTTTCGTATTGTAAATGGACAAACAGATTCGAATCCCACCAGGAAAAGAAGAAGGGCATCTTAATGTACATGTTTAATTGTTGTAATCTGAAGTATTGTAATCTAAAGTAAAATGAAGAAAATAGTAAGATTTGTATACCAGATCAACGTTTTCATTTTTGATCTCCTCGAGGCTGATTCCTCCCATGTTGGAACAATTTCAGCGTTCAAATTAGACTCTAATTAATTCAAATTCAAATTGAAAGGGTGGAGAGTCATGGAACAATTAAAAGAGCATAGAAAATAAATAGTATTGCAAAGTGATGAGGTTATGTTTAATGTGAAAATAAATGAATTGTGATGCAGCGTTTGTAAAAGGCCCTTATAAAAATAAAATAATGAGACATTTTACAGCGCTCTCCTAACAAAGCGCTGTAAAAGGCCCTTTTAAAAATAAAATAAAGAGACCTTTTACAGCGCTTATGTGAACAAGCGCTGTAAAAGGCTCATGTAATTTACAAACGCTTACATTTACGAAGTTCACTTAATTCAGATTCGAACCGAGGCCCTCCAAGTGTACAAGGCTTTAAAAGGCACTAAGTAAAATAAAATAAAGAGACCTTTTACAGCGCTTATGTGAAATACGTAACCCTCATTACGTATTTCTTCAAAACGTTTTTCTATGAACCTTATTGCTTAACAAATTTCTGTGTTCGCTCTTTTCTTCGCATTTCATCTTTCTTCCAACCATTATTCAGGTATTGATGTTATTTATTTTTTGTAATGATTAAAATGCATGTTGAGCTTGTTTAAAATATATATACTGATACATGTTGAGGTTGTTTAGAATAATGCATGATGCATGTTGAGCTTGTTGATGTTATATTAAACTGCATGTTGAACTTGTTGTAGTTAAATGGATACAAACAAAGAAATAGAATGTCAAAATGAAGAAGTTGGCACCTCTAAGGCTTATGAAAATGAAGTCAAACGTGGTGCAACTATAATGCAAAAAGTGATCAAAGCAAGGAGCAATGGCACGAAGTTTGAGGTTATACTATACTATACTCTGTTTGCTGTGTATTTTTTTAGCTTTTTTTAATAGCATGTACTTACTATATGAGTTTATTAGGTTGGCTGGAATGAAAGTGGTCAGCCAATTGACCCCAACAGCGCAATGTTTGTAAGTTACATTGGGTCTGTTGTTCGACAAAATATTCCTGTTACCATTGACGATTGGAGAGATAAGGCGTTGAAGGATGCCAAAGATATCATATGGAATGATATTCAAGTAAATTTTTTGATTCAATCTTTTGTCATTTATAAATATTTTCATTGAAATACTTTACTTATAATTTTTTTCATTGCAGACAACTTTTGTCCTTGATGAAGGACGAAAGCATTACGTTTTGAGAGTTGTTGGAAAAATCCATCGGGGATTTAGATCGCATCTCTCAAATTTCTATATAAAAGATAGAGAAGGAAACACAAGTGCTGAACCTCCAAAGATATATCAACATTATATATCAAATGATGAATGGAAAGCATTTGTTTCCAAACGTACTGACCCCGCATTTGTCGTAAGTGATTAATTTATTTGCATTTGTGTGTTTTATTATTCATATTTGTAGCGTATTTTAAATTTTTACATAATTGCTATTTTTTTATATAGAATATTAGTAAGGCAAATCGCGAGAGGGCAAGCAACCCGACGCACCCATACAGAAGATCACGTATGGGATATGCACGGCTAGACCAAACCCTTGTAAGTCAATGTAACATCAATGGTTGAGGGAATTTGTATTATAACCTATAGTTTCTAATTAATATTTTTTTTTAACAAATAGCGACAAGAGACCCAATCCGATCAACCATTGGATCGTCATATCTTGTGGAAGGAAGCTCGGGTAAATAAAGATGGAGTGGTTGATAACGAAAATGTTCAAAAAGTAATAGAACTTTGTGTAAGTATATTATGACTTTAATATTGTATTTATCACTTGAATACTTTTTAATATTGTATTTTAAAAATGCTAATGAACTTAATGTTACATGTATTTTAGGAGACGATCGAACAAAGTTCTGAACATGAAGAGGGCAACAAGGCTACTTGCAGGGATATTCTGGGCAAAGTTTTTAATGTTCCTGAATATTCCGGTCGTGTTAGGGGGAAGGGATTTGGCGTAACTCCGAGAAGCTTTTTTCCTCAAGAGAAGCGCCAAAAACCTTCCAACGAGGAAGTATTAGAGAAGCTCAGAATCCTATCTGAGCAAGTGGAACTCTTGGTGAATAAGAATAAAGACAAGCAACTTCCGGATCAGCTCCAAGGTGAAATACAAATGGAGAGTGAAAGCGGGAGTTGCAACGTCGGTTTGAAAATTATTCCTGAGGTAATTAATTACTTACATTAAACAATATTATATATTAACTGTACTTATGTTTTAACTATTGATTTAGGGTGTCACTACATGTTTCCTATACTTGTCCTCGCCCACTCATCGGAAGGTGGGAAAAGGTAAATTGTACAATACTTTGGGAGAAGTATTGCACAATACTCCGATTCCTGCGGGTCATGTCAAAGTATCGCCTACTGTTGCCTTTGAATCAACTGCACCGTTGCCGATACCGGACAACGACATTGATATGCAGACTTTGGGCGAAGCTGTTGGTAGTTATGTGGCATGGCCCACGAACCTTGTTGCCCTCGTTAAAAGCCCTCCCAAAAACGAATCAGTTACGTCTCCCGAAAAGGTTTGTCACATTTATTGCATAATTGTCAATTTTTTCAGATTCAATAAACTAACATTTAACCTCATTTTTGTAGGTCCAAGTAAATAAACCTCACACACATCCAAAAAAAGGCAGCAAACCTCAAAAATTGGAGATTAGTAGAGCTGCCAAATTACAAAGGTCGGAGGCCAATAATACTACCAATAAAGCTGCCAAACTTGCAGCAAGAAAAAAACTGGATCGTGGGAAATCAGTCGCTGCTACTGCTGCTGCTCCTACAATAAGTCAGCCACGCCTTGGTAAATACGGGGCGTATCTTGACAAGCAAGTAAAAAACAAGATATGCAGCAGCGACGATTCACGCATGATACACATGAATAAAGATATATTCGGAGATGAGTATGAGGAATTGTTCGACAAGGAGCACATATACGAACTTCTCGAACATAAGGAGCTCAGTGCTACTGTGATGTGCTTGTACAAAAGGTAAAAAATACTTTTAATTGCATTTATTGGTAATTAATTAAATGTATTGGTAATTAATCTTCTTTAAAATTTTAATTGAAGGTTTTTGCATGAGAAGTTCGTGTGCATGCAGAAATTGTCAAATAAATACTCATTCTTGTCTCCGCATAAGCTGTCCATGTGGAAACACGATCAAGAAAATGTAAATAAATACACTATGAATATGTTTTTAGGAAATAAAGAAAAGGAAAAATTGTTCTTCGCACCATATAATTCAGGGTACGTAATTTTATCTTTCTAATTGATGAGAATTTAATTTATTAGTTGTGTATAAACAAAATTGCTTAACCAATTTTTTGTTGTTGTAGGGCACATTCGGTGCTATTTGCAATCAATGCGGTCTCTGAAGTTATATACTATTTGGATCCCGTGCATGGCGATTACAACAAACACTCCGAAATAAAGACTATGTTCAACACGTAAGTAATATTCATTTATTTTTGTTACACATATATATAAATAAGTGTTTGTTCATGCTAAAATAATCACATTTACCCATAAACTATCGAGTTAGATCGATTGAAGGACAAAGAGTCAATGAACAAAGGTTGTTTGCTCATGAAATCGTAGTGTGTGAAAGCTTCAAAAGAAGGTAAGGGGTGAGAGAACATTTGAATTCATGAGTATAATATATTGTGAGATGAACGGGAAAACCGTATTTCCCAAATATGGAAATTGTGAGATTAAAATATATAATAGAAATATTTGTAGGGTGTTGATTGATTTAATTTCATTGAATGTGTGAAATTGATATTCTTGTGATATTGGGTGTCGACTTAAATTTATATATATATGTGTGTGATTAGATGAGTTTATGTGATGTGATAGCAAAAGATAGATGTGTTGTGGTAATTTTATGTAATGATGATGATGTATGATTAATAATTGTGATGTTATAAATTTGTGATAAGTTTATGTGTGATGTTTGATTGATGATAGTGATGCTATAAATTTGTGATGAGTTTATGTGATGAGATATGATTAATGATAGTGATGTTGTGAATTTGTGATGAGAATATTGAAGTAACCCCATAGTTGGTGAAATAGTTATGATTTTAATTTGTGTTTGAGATGACGGTTTTAACGGAGTATCATAAACCAACGAGGGGAGAAAATAAATATTGTGAATTTGTGAAGTGGAGATTATTTTGTCATCATATAGGTAGGGCCTGACAAGCCTAGTGATTCTGGGGAAGTACAATTGAATGAGCCTGATCGTGGCGGTTTGCTGTAGAGCCTTAAGGCAAGATTGTTAGACCTTGGAGGTATCGGGTGGGGAATTCCTAGGTGACTTGGAGGTAGCACTCCAAATATCGGGAGCTACCACGCAACCCACTTTTACCTTGACTGTCACGTATATGTGTCTCGGGTTGAGTTGAGGGGATCTATAAGGAAAGGGCCAATTTGAATTGTTCGTTCACCGGGATGGTGGCATAGTATCATGGCCTCATAACCAAGTACTTTAGAGTTATAATGGTACCACATTATGAAGTAGAGTTTAAGCTCATGCTTAGCATTGCATTTCCTTGTGATTGTTTTGTTGTGATTGATGTGTTTCAAAGGTAATAATAATTTGATGATTTGATGCATATTATAATGACTGGTTGGCTAGGCCATGCATTTGCGAAATCGCAGTTATTACAGGTTAATGAGTCTTGAAGTTCAAGTTTGGGAGGAACCCCGCTCTGATAGGTGATACCGGAAATAAGGGTTTTAATTTGTATTTTACTTATTTAATTTGAATCAAATTTTTGTATGAAAATGATAACTCTTCATCATATGCATAATTTTCCACTGTTTTAGTCATATTTATCTTCAATCATCAGTTAAATTAAGGATTTATTTGATAAATTCGGTTTATTTTTGTTCTTTGAATTTATTAATAGGTTATGCTTATATTTCAGTGATTAAGTAGGAGTTTTTCATAATTTTACATTGCGTTTTGTTTTTAAGTGCAGTGCTGAATTTTGGTGAAAAATCAACATGATACATGTGGAGTATTTCAGCCATATCTGGAGTTCTAGATGTCCAGTTAGTGTCATTCCAAGTGCTAATGAAAGCTAACATCCATATCTACAACTTTCATGAAGACACCAGGACCACATTCAGACGCGAAACATGAGAAAAATGCAAAATACGTCACACAGCAGATGTTGCGCGCCTGGAGCGCATTTTACAGATTTGTTACTGTCTTGCACGCGCCTGGAGCGCGCCCTACGCGCCTGGAGCGCGTGACGCGCAGCAGCGATAATAAAAACGCAATTTTTTGCTGTTTTTAGGATCTTTTTGACTCCTGGGAACTTGGGAGACTTGTGCCCTAGCATAGAGACTCAAAGACGGCCGTTTCTAACGCCATTGAAGCAGTTTTATCAAGAATCATCCATGAATCATTCTTGTAATTCTTCTTTAATCCTTATCTTTTGTATCTCTGTCATGAGTAACTAAACCCTATTTGTTAGGGATGAGTGTAACCAGATGAAACCCTTATTTTTCTGATTTGATTTCTAGTTATATGAATGAGTTTATTGAATTGTTTTTCTCATCTCTGTGCTTAATGCTTTTTATTGCTTGATCAACATTAAAATGTTCTACGATTTGTATTTTGAAACGGAAGTGGACTTTACGAATGCTTGAGATGAGAAATTCATGAATTTGTAGTCTAGGGATAGATGCAGGTCATGAAACCAATTAAATTAGTTGCAAAGCAATAATTTACAAGAGAATTTCTATACGGTAATGCTTAATTCTAATCTTAAATCCACTAAGGAATTAGGGGTTACTTTGGAATTAACGGTTCTGTCACTAAGACATTAGGGCAAGAATAATAAAGAGAATTCGGTAATAATTCAATAAAGGAATTCAGTAACTAGGATCAAATTAGACACCAAGGTTGGATTCGAAGTGAAACTCATCCCTGACATTTTTCTCATTATAAAAGATCAATTTTATTACTGTTGTAAATTTTAAATATTATTTCAATCAAATTGGGAACCTTTTGTTCAATTTTAGTAATTAAATATAATTCAATAGTAAAACGCAATCCTTGAGTTCGACACTCGATACTACCGTTTTATTATTACTTGCAACGATTCAGTACACTTGCTGAAACGCTATCAAGTTTTTGGCGCCGTTGTCGGGGAGTGCCATATCACTATTGAATTTAATTTATTTACTTAATTGAAATTTTTTGCTCTGCAATAAAATTTTTGCTTTTTTTCTCTCTCTTATTTTAAATCTCTTCAGTACTCACAATTTGTCTAACCTTGTATGCGAGGCCAGTCCTAAGCTAAACTTATATTTGATCCAGAAATTGAAAAAACAGCGAAAGCACATAGAAAAGCAGCTCGAGAAAGGAGACAAAGGGAAAGACATTTAGTAGTGGACGAAGAGGTTTTAGGTGATTATGTCATATTAACTGAAATGGCCGAACCACCACCACCAGAACGTACTCTCGGAGAGTATGGGAATCGAAACAGAAATCGTGCTCGATTACCCATTCGTCACCAACCGGTTACAGTCAATAAGTTTGAAATAAGTCCTGCTTTATACCGAGAGTTGCGGGAAATTCATTTTGCCGGTAGACATAACGAAGACGCTAACAGACACCTCACAAATTTCTTTGTATTATGTGAGACAGTGAAGGTGGATGGGGTGTCTGAAGAATGCAAGAAATTGAAGCTATTTCCATTCTCTTTGATAGATAATGCTAAAGAGTGGTTTCTTTCATTCCCCGCCCACAGCATCACCACATGGGATGATCTTGAGGATAAGTTCTTGGAACAATATTTCCCCCCAGCCATGTTCATTAGAAAGAGGCAAGAAATCACCGGTTACAAACAGAAAGAGGGAGAATCTCTTCGTGACACCTACAGGAGATTCAGAAACTTACTAGTCGGATGTCCTAATCATTCTTATGACGACACTGCCCAAATGCAAATATTCTATAATGGCTTGAGGCCGAGCACCAGAATTATGTTAGATGCCACAGCCGGTGGTTCTTTGAATTACAAAACCGCAACAGAAGCACGAAAAATTATTGAGATCATGGCATCAAATGAACAGATGATGTTGTATGACAGAAGTGGTGGGTCGACAAGTGGTGTAATGGAGTTGAATGTTATGGATGGGTTAGCTCCAGGCAGGTTTATATCGAAGATGGAAGAGGTTATCGCCACTGAGATCAAGAAGGGAATGGCAACTCTTAATATACAACCCCAAGCGGCCCCGGTTAAATTACTAAAGCAGACTAGTTGTAACCTTTGTGGAGGAGCACATAAAACTGGAGTTTGTGAAGCACTGGATGACAATGAGGTAGAAGAACTAGAACAAGTGAATTTTGTGAGTAACAACAACAACAGGCAGAATAACCCCTACTCCAGTACGTACAATCCGGGTTGGAGAAATCATCCAAATTTTTCTTGGAGAGATCAACAAGGTGGATCTCAGGGTCAACAAGGAGCTCAAACAAACCAAGTCCCACCGAGAAAGGCTGCTTGGGAGAGCGCTATAGAGAAACTAGTTACAAGCACAAGTTCTTTCATTGAAGAGTCAAGAGCCGTCCAGAAAAATCACTCTGCTTCAATAAAGAATCTTGAGACTCAAGTGGGTCAACTTGCTCAACAAATGGCACAAAGAACGTCCGGAAATTTGCCTAGTGACACAGTTCCGAATCCTAGAAACAATGTTAATGCAGTGACCACGAGGAGTGGCAAAGTGAGGGAACAAGTACCACCTGAAGCCAAACAGAGTAGAAGTACCTTGACCCCAACCCACCTGGAGGAAATGGTCACACCAATACCGGGTGAAGAGCACATCGCTATTGAAAAGGAGGAAGAACCTGTGATACAAAAAAGGGAACCACTGCCGAAACCAGAAATTAGACTCCCATTCCCTCAAAGATTAAGGAGGGAAGAAACTGAAAAACAATTTGGGAAATTTCTTGATGTTTTTAAAAAATTACAGATTAACATCCCCTTTGCAGAAGCACTAGAGCAGATGCCGACATATGCTAAGTTCATGAAAGAGATTCTGTCGAAAAAAAGAAAAATCGGAGGAGAAACAGTTATGCTTACGGAAGAGTGTAGTGCTATACTACAAAGGAAGTTACCACCGAAGCTCAAGGACCCTGGAAGCTTCTCAATCCCATGCGCAATTGGGAATAGAACTTTTGGGAAAGCCTTGTGTGATCTTGGAGCTAGTGTAAGTCTTATGCCCCTTTCGATATACAAAAAGCTAGGCATCGGAAAAGTCAAAGACACACAACTGATGTTACAGTTTGCGGATCGCTCAATGAAACATCCCTATGGGGTAGTGGAAGATGTGTTGGTTAAAGTGGATAAGTTCATTTTTCCAGTGGATTTCGTCGTACTAGACATGGAGGAAGACAATGACATTCCTTTGATTTTGGGGAGACCGTTCTTAGCAACAGGGAGAGCTATGATTGATGTAGCAGATGGCACCTTAACCCTGAAAGTAAATGAGGAAACTGTCACTTTTAACATTCTGAAAGCCATGGAACACTCAAGAGAAAGAGAAGGGTGCAATCGAATCGAGATTTTAGATGAGATAGTCAATGAAGAAATAATGCATCAAACACCCAGCCTCCCATTAGAAAGAGTTTTATGTCTACCCCAAGATGTCGTTCAAGAAAGTGAAGACCCAAAGATGAAAGAGGTGTTGGCCATTTTAGAAGCATCACCATCCTACTCCCCTCGTTTTCCTACTAGATGGGAGGAGTTGAAAGGCAATGAAGTCGAGTCCGCGAAAAAAAAGACACCACTAATTGAACTCAAGCAGCTGCCTATTCATTTGAAATATGTATTCCTGGGTGAAGAAGAAAAAAATCCAGCCATAATTAGTGCAAGCTTGAGCGAGTTGCAAGAAGAAAAGTTGTTGAGAATTCTGCGGAAGCACAAGGGTGCTATCGGTTGGTCCATTGATGACTTGAAGGGAATAAGTCCAACGTTTTGTATGCACAAAATCCTCATGGAGGATAATCACAAACCGGTAGTACAACCCCAAAGGAGATTGAATCCGGTAATGAAAGAAGTGATCAGGAAAGAGGTGGTAAAGCTATTAGAAGCCGGCCTCATATACCCAATTTCAGATAGCTCTTGGGTGAGTCCCGTCCAAGTGGTACCAAAAAAGGGGGGAACGACTGTCATCACAAATGAAAAGAACGAGTTAATTCCTACTCGAACGGTTACAGGCTGGAGAGTGTGTATTGATTACAGGAGATTGAACAGTGCCACGAGGAAGGACCATTTCCCGCTCCCTTTCATTGATTAGATGCTTGAGCGGCTAGCCGGACATGAGTATTACTGCTTCCTAGACGGTTATTCAGGGTACAATCAGATAGCTGTAGCACCCGAGGATCAAGAGAAAACTGCATTCACATGTCCGTATGGGGTATTTGCTTATCGAAGAATGCCATTTGGACTGTGTAATGCGCCGGCTACATTTCAAAGGTGCATGATGTCCATATTTTCTGATATGATTGAGAAACATATCGAGGTATTCATGGATGACTTTTCTGTATTTGGGTCATCCTTTGATAATTGTCTGATTAATCTATCTCTTGTATTAGAAAGGTGTGAAAAATCTAACTTGGTCCTAAATTGGGAGAAATGTCATTTTATGGTAAGAGAGGGAATTGTTTTGGGCCACCGAATCTCCCACAAGGGGATCGAGGTAGATAAGGCCAAGGTTGAAGTTATTGAAAAACTTCCCCCTCCTACCAACGAGAAAGGCATTAGAAGCTTTTTAGGCCATGCTGGATTTTATAGAAGGTTTATAAAAGATTTTTCAAAAATTGCAAAACCACTTACAAACCTACTTGCGAAAGACACACCTTTCAAATTCAATGAGGATTGTTTGCATGCCTTTAACAATTTGAAAAACCAGCTGATAACTGCCCCCATTATCATTGCACCTGATTGGTCACTACCTTTTGAAATCATGTGTGATGCAAGTGACAGTGCTATTGGGGCAGTTCTGGGACAAAGAAAAGACAAGATGTTGCATGTGATCTACTATGCTAGTCATGTTTTAAATCATGCACAACACAATTATGCTACAACTGAAAAAGAATTATTGGCTGTAGTCTATGCTTTTGATAAATTTCGGTCTTATCTATTAGGATCGAAAGTTATTGTTTACACTGATCATGCTGCTTTGAGGTATTTGTTTACTAAGCAGGAATCAAAACCAAGGTTGCTTAGATGGATTCTATTACTACAAGAATTTGACATTGAAATTCGGCATAAAAGGGGATCAGAGAACACTGTGGCTGACCACCTATCTCGATTGGAGAAGGTCGAAGAGAATGAGGATATTAGACCGATTCGAGATCAATTTGCTGATGAGCACATCTTCGCCATCACCATGGCACCGTGGTTCGCCGACTTTGCTAATTTCAAGGTGGGGGGTACAATCCCATCTGATTTCACTTACCAACAACGAAAGAAGTTTATCCACGATGCCAAATTCTATGTATGGGATGAACCCTTTCTGTACAAAAGAGGAGTAGATGGGCTGTTGCGAAGGTGTGTGCCCGAGGAGGAACAAGAAAAGGTAATGTGGCACTGCCACGACTCTGAGTATGGGGGTCACTTCAGTGGTGACCGAACTGCAGCAAGAGTTCTACAATCGGGGTTGTTTTGGCCTTCATTATTCAAAGACGCATTCAACTATGTGAAGAAATGCGATCGATGCCAGC
>JBBPBT010000770.1:2117637-2129321 GCA_037974875.1 Cicer bijugum | reverse complement strand
ATCGATGCCAGCGCACCGGTAACATTTCAAAACGGGATGAGATGCCGCAAAATCCTGTATTAGAAGTAGAAGTGTTCGATGTGTGGGGTATTGATTTCATGGGTCCATTCCCATCGTCATATAACAAGGTTTATATTTTGGTGGCGGTGGATTATGTCTCAAAATGGGTTGAAGCAATAGCTACTCCAACAAATGATTCGAAACAGGTTATCACCTTTCTCAAGAAGAATATATTCGCTCGTTTCGGTGTGCCTCGAGCCTTGATCAGTGACGAAGGCACCCATTTTCTAAACCGGAATATGGAATACCTTCTGAAGAAATATAATGTGCGCCATAGAGTGGCAACCCCATACCATCCACAGACTAGTGGGCAGGTTGAAGTCTCCAACAGGCAGCTCAAACAAATCCTAGAAAAGACAGTAACTGCCTCACGAAAAGATTGGTCAACGAAACTTGATGATGCACTTTGGGCCTACCGAACGGCTTTTAAGACCCCCCTGGGAATGTCCCCGTATCAAATGGTGTATGGTAAAGCTTGTCATTTACCTCTCGAACTTGAGCATCGAGCGTTTTGGGCGACGAAGTACTTGAACTTTGACTTGGGCAAGGCAGGTGAGGCGAGAATTCTTCAACTTCATGAGTTAGAGGAGTTCCGGAATTTTGCTTATGAGAATGCCAAGATATATAAAGAAAAAACCAAGAAATGGCATGACAAAAAAATAAGACTCAAGGAATTCCAAGAAGGAGAACTAGTTCTCCTATTCAACTCAAGATTGAAGTTGTTTCCCGGAAAACTAAAGTCAAGATGGTCGGGCCCTTTCAAGGTAATCAAGGTATTTCCACACGGTGCCGTAGAGTTGAAAGATACACACTCCGATCGGAACTTCAAGGTCAATGGAAAAAGACTCAAATCGTATTTCGGGGAAGAGTCAAAACTTTCGATGGAGTCCATCCATCTGGACACAACTTGAAGAGTGAACTGTCAAGCTCAGGACACTAAACAAGCGCTTGTTGGGAGGCAACCCAACTTCATATCCTTTTCATTTTAGTTGACGTCACTTCATTTAATTTTAATTTTAGCTTTTAATTACTAATTTTATTCATTCTTGATGTTTAGTATAAGCAAGAAATTATAAAAAGGTGTTAGGGATTGTTTTTTTGTTAAGAAGCAGCAAAAACGCGCCTGGAGCGCGCTTCATGCGCTTGAAGCGCATTCTGGAACTTCAAATCTGTGAAAAACGCGCCTGGAGCGCATGCCTTGCGCTTGAAGCGCATTTCGCGTATTCCAGTTCTGTTAACACGCGCCTGAAGCGCGCCCTGATGCGCCTGAAGCGCATTTCGCAGGTTGGCCACTGACTTGCGCGCGCCTGGAGCGCATGCCTTGCGCTTGAAGCGCATTTTGTGTATTCCAGTTCTGTTAACACGCGCCTGAAGTGCGCCCTGATGCGCCTGAAGCGTATTTCGCAGGTTGGCCACTGACTTGCGCGCGCCTGAAGCGCGTCCCGTGCGCTTGAAGCGCATTGTTGGGCCTTAAAACACCCCAACTAAGTACAGCCCTCCCTCTTTCACCAAAACCCTCCTTCTTTCACAAACACCATCACCTTTGAAGCTCACTCTCTTCACTCTCAGCCTCAAGTAAGTTCCCCTCTCCTATCCAACATCATCCCATCCTCAAGTAAGTTTCCTCAAACTTCTAATAGCAACTCATTCTTGGTGACTGATGCATGTGGGTTTTCTTTTTTTTCTTTTCTTTCTCTTGTAAACTTGAATCTATGCTGTATTTTATACATTATGCATGCATGTATGTTGTTAATGAGATCGAATGGGGTTAATGGTTGCGAGATTGGGTATTTTTCATTCATTATTACGCCTGCCTTCCAACTGTTTGCTAAAATGCCACACCCACTATGATGCCTGCATGCCAACTGTTTGATAAAATGTCACAGCCACTATTGTGCCTGCATGCCAACTGTTTGATAAAATGTCACAACCATCATCATGCTTGCATGCCAACTGTTTGATAAAATGTCACAGCCACTATTGTGCCTGCATGCCAACTGTTTGATAAAATGTCACAACCATCATCATGCTTGCATTCCAACTGTTTGTTAAAATGACACAACCAATGCACATGCATTATTATCACTTAGAATGTTAGTGGACAAACTCATGGCCATGTATGATGTTATTTCTCCAAGGTCGATCGTGCTTAAATTAACTATCTCTAACTTGGAATATTCTGAACCTTGGGGGTGATTACTTGTTTTGCAGGACCTAATGGCAACCCAACAAAAGGCAAAACGAACTAAGGTTGCAACTACATCCTCTGCCCCACAGCACGATGCATTCATATTCAAGAACATGGCAACACAAGAATACCATGCCAAACTCCCAGCAGTCCACAAGTTTGTAAGTGAAAAAAATTTTCAGTTGGAAGATGATGAATTTGTTGACATCCAGGCTATGATTGCTTCCAGAGGATGGGAGAAACTGACCACATTTGTCACCACAGCGAGCAAATCATTAGCTGTGGAATTCTACTCTAATGCCTCCGATCTAAAGTCCGACCAACCATTCCCACTTGACCAATTTGTGAGTTATGTGAGGGGAAAAAGGGTACCATTCACACCTCAAGTCATCAATGAAATCCTTGGCCTGCCAAACTATAATGATTGCCGCTTTCTAGCTATGGAAAAACAACTTGTAAGAGCAAGCAGTCAGGAAATCCTACGCACTTTATGCAGACCAGGCACAGATTGGGTACGAAATAGAGATGGCTCCATTCGGAAATTACGCTCAGTGGACCTCACCCCGATTGCTAAAGCATGGAGTACTTTTGTCCATCATACACTATTGCCATGTTCGAATGTGTCCGATATAACATTTCAAAGAGCATGTCTACTACTTGCTATCTTAAAAGGTGACAGAATTAATGTGGGCATGTTAATAGCCAATGATATTCGGGGCACAACCATTCTTGATCCCCCAACAGGCTACTTCCATCACGCCTCCCTGATAGGCAAATTATGTGAATTGGTGAGAGTGGTACCCAAACAAGGGGAAGAAATGTTGAAACCAGCTACTCCAATCACTGCAAGATGGATAACAAAACACTCTATGATTCCAGCAGACTACCCTGTTATCCCACCAGCAGCGATGCCAACAGAGGAACACACTGAACCACAGGAACCACAGCACCACCCTCCACATCCAGTCCAGCTCTCTAACGAAGACAGAATCGGTAGATTGGAAACTATGATGGAACGAGTAATGATTAATCAGCGAGATAGACACGCCAGATTAGAGCTGGGGATGACCAATCTCTATCGAGCATTCGCCTCTTCTCAACAGACACCGGGAGGCATGTTTTATGCTGATCTATTTACACCTCACCAGTACACAGGCGACCAGAGCGGAACAGGAGCAGATGATCTAAACGAGGATCCTTGAATTGCTAAACTAGAGAAGTTTTCTTTCTTTTGTTTTGAATTTTTTTTTTCTTCTTTTTTTTTCTTCTTTTTTTGTTTCTTTTCTTGTTCTTCTTTGTTTTAGTCTAGTCTATTTGCTTTTTTGTGTTTCTTCTTGTTTTCTTTGTTTGATGATGAAAAGTTGTAATAACTTGCACTAGATCTTAAAGTTTCTGTTTGGGATTTCGAAAGTTAAACTCTATGTCTTAGATTATGTTAGTGCTCAAGTCGATAAGTCTCCCTAATGCATGCATGCTTGATTACTCAATGGTTGCAGAAGGCTAATAAGCCATCAAGTTTTTCAAAAATACAATTTTAACTTTCGGAATACATGTTTGGCATTATGTTGACTGTTCATACTCTCTCTTACTAACCTAACTGTGAGCTTTTGAGCCTAAACACTTAAATTCTTTGTTGTGTGATTATCCAGACATGTATTATCCCTTCAAAACTTGCACTAATTCTGACCTGCATCACTTGTAATTTATGCATACATTAAGGCAATTTTATTTGGTCGTTTGAGCCTTTCTAACTACCCTATAAAAATGTTATCCTTTGCTAGCCCCTTTGAGCCTTGCCCCTTTATTTCGGTTACTAGCCACATCACAAAACACAAACACGAAAAAAAAAAAAAAAATATTCTTGATTCTTTGTTCAATGTTTGAGAATCTCCATAATGAAAAGAAAAAAAAGGTAGAATAAATTGGAAGTATATACCTAACTCCAAGCAGTAAAGCCTACTATCCTAAAATGTCCTACCCTTACCTAAGCCCCATTACAACCCGAAAGTCCTCTAAAAATGTATGTATTTGCTGCATAGTGATGACTAACTAGAATTTTTTCAAGCCTATGGTAGCGTGATGCATGTTCTAGGATTTGAGTGATAAATTCATAACCCTTCTAAACACTTGAGAGAATTTTGGTGAGACTGTGTGAAGAGAGAGTTGAATTTGATAAATGAATGCCAATGTGTATAAATCCTGTTGTAAATTTTTAGCAACCATAGAGCATGATGGATGTGCTTGTACATAAGGTAAAAAATACTTTTAATTGCATTTATTGGTAATTAATTAAATGTATTGGTAATTAATCTTCTTTAAAATTTTAATTGAAGGTTTTTGCATGAGAAGTTCGTGTGCATGCAGAAATTGTCAAATAAATACTCATTCTTGTCTCCGCATAAGCTGTCCATGTGGAAACACGATCAAGAAAATGTAAATAAATACACTATGAATATGTTTTTAGGAAATAAAGAAAAGGAAAAATTGTTCTTCGCACCATATAATTCAGGGTACGTAATTTTATCTTTTTAATTGATGAGAATTTAATTTATTAGTTGTGTATAAACAAAATTGCTTAACAAATTTTTTGTTGTTGTAGGGCACATTCGGTGCTATTTGCAATCAATGCGGTCTCTGAAGTTATATACTATTTGGATCCCGTGCATGGCGATTACAACAAACACTCTGAAATAAAGACTATGTTCGACACGTAAGTAATATTCATTTATTTTTGTTACACATATATATAAATAAGTGTTTGTTCATGCTAAAATAATCACATTTACCCATAAACTATCGAGTTAGATCGATTGAAGGACAAAGAGTCAATGAACAAAGGTTGTTTGCTCATGAAATCGTATTCGTGTGTGAAAGCTTCAAAAGAAGGTAAGGGGTGAGAGAACGTTTGAATTCATGAGTATAATATATTGTGAGATGAACGGGAAAACCGTATTTCCCAAATATGGAAATTGTGAGATTAAAATATATAATAGAAATATTTGTAGGGTGTTGATTGATTTAATTTCATTGAATGTGTGAAATTGATATTCTTGTGATATTGGGTGTCGACTTAAATTTATATATATATGTGTGTGATTAGATGAGTTTATGTGATGTGATAGCAAAAGATGGATGTGTTGTGGTAATTTTATGTAATGATGATGATGTATGATTAATAATTGTGATGTTATAAATTTGTGATAAGTTTATGTGTGATGTTTGATTGATGATAGTGATGCTATAAATTTGTGATGAGTTTATGTGATGAGATATGATTAATGATAGTGATGTTGTGAATTTGTGATGAGAATATTGAAGTAACCCCATAGTTGGTGAAATAGTTATGATTTTAATTTGTGTTTGAGATGACGGTTTTAACGGAGTATCATAAACCAACGAGGGGAGAAAATAAATATTGTGAATTTGTGAAGTGGAGATTATTTTGTCATCATATAGGTAGGGTCTAACAAGCCTAGTGATTCTGGGGAAGTACAATTGAATGAGCCTGATCGTGGCGGTTTGCTGTAGAGCCTTAAGGCAAGATTGTTAGACCTTGGAGGTATCGGGTGGGGAATTCCTAGGTGACTTGGAGGTAGCACTCCAAATATCGGGAGCTACCACGCAACCCACTTTTACCTTGACTGTCACGTATATGTGTCTCGGGTTGAGTTGAGGGGATCTATAAGGAAAGAGCCAATTTGAATTGTCCGTTCACTGGGATGGTGGCATAGTATCATGGCCTCATAACCAAGTACTTTAGAGTTATAATGGTACCACATTATGAAGTAGAGTTTAAGCTCATGCTTAGCATTGCATTTCCTTGTGATTGTTTTGTTGTGATTGATGTGTTTCAAAGGTAATAATAATTTGATGATTTGATGCATATTATAATGACTGGTTGGCTAGGCCATGCATTTGCGAAATCGCAGTTATTACAGGTTAATGAGTCTTGAAGTTCAAGTTTGGGAGGAACCCCGCTCTGATAGGTGATACCGGAAATAAGGGTTTTAATTTGTATTTTACTTATTTAATTTGAATCAAATTTTTGTATGAAAATGATAACTCTTCATCATATGCATAATTTTCCACTGTTTTAGTCTTATTTATCTTCAATCATCAGTTAAATTAAGGATTTATTTGATAAATTCGGTTTATTTTTGTTCTTTGAATTTATTAATAGGTTATGCTTGTATTTCAGTGATTAAGTAGGAGTTTTTCGTAATTTTACATTGCGTTTTGTTTTTAAGTGCAGTGCTGAATTTTGGTGAAAAATCAACATGATACATGTGGAGTATTTCAGCCATATCTGGAGTTCTAGATGTCCAATTAGTGTCATTCCAAGTGCTAATGAAAGCTAAGATCCATATCTACAACTTTCATGAAGACACCAGGACCACATTCAGACGCGAAACATGAGAAAAATGCAAAATACGTCACACAGCAGATGTTGCGCGCCTGGAGCGCATTTTACAGATTTGTTACTGTCTTGCACGCGCCTGGAGCGCGCCCTGCGCGCCTGGAGCGCGTGACGCGCAACAGCGATAATAAAAACGCAATTTTTTGCTGTTTTTAGGATCTTTTTGACTCCTGGGAACTTGGGAGACTTGTGCCCTAGCATAGAGACTCAAAGACGGCCGTTTCTAACGCCATTGAAGCAGTTTTATCAAGAATCATCCATGAATCATTCTTGTAATTCTTCTTTAATCCTAATCTTTTGTATCTCTGTCATGAGTAACTAAACCCTATTTGTTAGGGATGAGTGTAACCAGATGAAACCCTTATTTTTCTGATTTGATTTCTAGTTATATGAATGAGTTTATTGAATTGTTTTTCTCATCTCTGTGCTTAATGCTTTTTATTGCTTGATCAACATTAAAATGTTCTACGATTTGTATTTTGAAACGGAAGTGGACTTTACGAATGCTTGAGATGAGAAATTCATGAATTTGTAGTCTAGGGATAGATGCAGGTCATGAAACCAATTAAATTAGTTGCAAAACAATAATTTACAAGAGAATTTCTATACGGTAATGCTTAATTCTAATCTTAAATCCACTAAGGAATTAGGGGTTACTTTGGAATTAACGGTTCTGTCACTAAGACATTAGGGCAAGAATAATAAAGAGAATTCGGTAATAATTCAATAAAGGAATTCAGTAACTAGGATCAAATTAGACACCAAGGTTGGATTCGAAGTGAAACTCATCCCTGACATTTTTCTCATTATAAAAGATCAATTTTATTACTGTTGTTAATTTTAAATATTATTTCAATCAAATTGGGAACCTTTTGTTCAATTTTAGTAATTAAATATAATTCAATAGTAAAACGCAATCCTTGAGTTCGACACTCGATACTACCGTTTTATTATTACTTGCAACGATTCAGTACACTTGCTGAAACGCTATCAGAAAACTTTAGAAGTACTAGTAAGTTTTTAGAATTAAATCAAATAATTATACTTAAATCAAGTTTATTGAAATTAAATTGTTTTATTTGAATAATAAAATTTGAATTGTTGCATGTGTACTTTGAGAAACGTGATATCCTAAATTAGTTACAAAAGTTTTTATTTTCTTGAAAATATAATTTTATTTATCCACTGCAAATTTTATAGGAATATGATATAAATTATTATATATATTATTTTGGGATTTAGAGTGTCACATTAGTAGTATCAGAGCAGGTCTGTCCAATCAGGCCGAGTGGGTCGAATGTCAATTCATTGTTAGTCGAATGTCAGTCGTGTCAATTGTGTTTTCTTGTGTAGTAATTATTTTCACTATGATTGTTTTCCCCTTATATTATTGTGTTAAGTTTTATATGCTTTTGGTATTATTATACATATTTTTGAGGTTACTAATTAAGTGTTTAATATTTGCTCCTCTAATTGTGTTATGGATTCTACATTCCTACATAAATGAGTAAATAAAACATGAAATTACTTGTTAAGATTTGAGTTAGCTTTAATTGTTAACAAGATTATGTTAGTTACTTGTTGCTTATTGTTTGTCTTTTGAACTATGATTTTTGCGCTCATATTTTATATGAATAGTTGAAAGTAATAATTTTGATTGACCAGCTGTATGTTTCAAGTTACTAATCTCATTCAGGTAATCTTAGTTATCAAATGTCATACCTCACTAGTTAGTTGTTTTAAAGTTCGACTTTCACCCTTAATCAATTTAAAATATTTAGTTTTGATATGTATTTGTTTAAAGTGTTTGATCTAATAACTAATTGATTGAAACATTGATTTCCGTATGGATTATATGTTTAAAACTTCAAGTATTGGCTTTTACTAGGTACAAATTATTATTATTATTATTATTATTATTATTATTATTATTATTATTATGTTGAAACTCAATTTAGAGAAAAAAAGAATGTTTCGTTCTAAACTTTGAGTTAGATAGGAAATATGTCTCTTACATTTAAAGTTTTAATTTTGACTATAAATTTATTATTTTTATTTTATGTTGGTTTGTGTTAAAAAAAATTGATTTTAAATCGTGAATGTTAACTTTAAATCACTTGAAAGTGTTGATGGTTGTATCTAGATGAGTAGAGTTTTGATATTGGTTTTGAAAACAATTTAGAATGTTCATCATGATTTAGATAGTATGAAATTCATATTATTAGCAATATTAATTCTTGAATATTAGAGGTTGGTAGAATTTATAATTTAAAAAAAAATGAAATTTTGAAGGAGTTAAAGTTTATTTATTTTGTATGATAAAACTAACTTTTGTTTGAATTGCTCTTGATTATTTTTAAGAAAAAGAAATTAAATTGAGTTGAGTTTTTGCTGATTTATAAAATCACAATAATTCTATGCTACTAATTTTATTTAATGTTTAAAACACCTTAAAACTTACATTGTGTTTTACTTTGTCTTGTTTTAAAAAAATTGAAAAGAGTTGTTGTTTAGGGGCTAGTGTGAATATTGAATCGTGAGGGTGTTGGGATATTTATTTGAAATGATTGATTTTTCTGATTATGATATTATGAACCCATTAGAGTTTGACTGGATGATAGAGTTTTAGAGTTTAAGAACTCTTCAGTGATTTACAATAGTACTAATGATAAAATTTCTACTATTCAGATGATACATTAATCATTGGAGATAATTGTTGAGATAATATTAGAGCAATCAAGGCTAATTTGTTAGGGTTTGAGCTTCAATCTGACCTAAAGGTTAATTTTCATTAAAGTATGTTAACAGGTCTTAATGTTAACAGTTCATGACTTCAAACTGCGGCAGAGATTCTTAATTGTAAGATGAGATCTGTCCCATTCAAAATTTGGAGTTGCCTATTGGTGATAATCCCCGACGTAAAGTGTTTTGGAAACTTGTTATTTGAAGATTCGAAATAGGTTAGCTGGTTGGAACTCTAGAACTTTGTCGTTGGATGGTCATTTAGTACTCCTCAAAGTTGTTTTATCTGCATTGCCAGTTTATTTTCTTTCCTTTTTCAATGCTCCTTCAAGCATCATTTATAAACTAGAATCTATTTTTAAATCATTTCTTTGGGGATAGAATAAGGAAGTGAGTAAGGTTCATTGGGTCAATTGGGAGAAGGTTTGTTTGCTATTAGAGAATTGTGGATTAGGAGTTTGAGATTTGAAAGTTTTTAATAAAGCTCTATTGAATAAATGGGGCTGGAGGTTAAAAAAGGAGTCATAAGACATTTGGGTTAAGGTATTGATCAATAAATATGGACTGGAAGTTGGGGAATTTAGGGGGGTAGTTTGAGGGGGTCTGTGTGGTGAAATGATATTTTTGCGGGAAAAGTTGGTATTAAAGATGAATGATTTGATAAAAAAATTGTTTTCAATTATAGGAAATGGGAATAATACTTTGTTTTGCAAGGATCCATGATTGGTTAGTGGGGTCTTGGATGAGAAATTTAGTAGGTTATCTCATTTGTATTTGCAACAAGAGGAAAATGTGGAGGTTATGTTAGAGATGTTGCGACATGAGGGTATTCAAGAGTGGAGATATCGGAGGCTGTTGTTTGTGTAGGAGGAGGAATTAGTGGAGCAATGTAGGATTTTATTGGCTAATGTTCAAGACCTAGTGTAGCATCCTTTGGTCCAAGAAGAAGTATCATTATTTGTGTGGAGGTTGTTTCAAGATAGGTTGCATACAAAGGATAATTTGTTTTATCGAGGAATCATTTATGTTGAAGATCAACAATGTGTAGCAGGTTGTGGAGAAGTTGAAACAGTCAGTCATCTGTTTTTTGTGTGCTCTCTTTTGGGATCCGTGTGGTATGGTGTTTTGAATTGGTTTGGACTATTTGGTGTATTTCATAAGGATGTAATCAACCACGCTAATCAATTTGATGGTCTTTTTTCGTGCGGTCGTGTAACGCGTCAAATAATTAATTTAGTTTGATTTATGATGATGTGGGCAATTTAGAAATCAAGAAATTAGGCGATTTTTCATTCGCATGTTTTGAATACAAAACTTATTATTGAACAAACCAAACTTTTACTATGGAGGTGGATCTAATTGCATATAAAAGAATTTTGTTACGGGTATAACCAATAGCGTTCTCAACGCTTAGAGTGGACTGCCATCGCTTGTGGTTAATTAATTTACTTGTAGTTTGAGTCATTTAGTTTGTATTTCTGATTTGTTTTGGTTATACAATAGAAACATTGAAAAGTTTATTTTGCTCAAACTTCTTGTGCATAGAACTTTTCTTGAATATATTTAATTTTGGCTTATTCAAAAAAAAAAAAAAGATCAGGTGAGATGATAATTTTGCCAATCATAGTTTTAAGATGTTTGAGTTGTGACAATTTGGTGATCTTAAACTCGAAAATAATAATAATCTTTAAAAAAATAAAATTGCCTGAGATGCAATATTTTGTCGATTCTAATTTAAAATATGAGTTGAGACAAATTTGTGATATTACGCTCTAAATATTATCTTTTATTAAAATAGGACCCAATAAGACTCGACATCTTATGAGTGATAGTTTAAGACGCTTGAGTTGTGAATTGATATTAAACTTTCTTAATCAAATCCAAATGAATAACAAACTCAACTCATCGTAAACACTTCTATATTAAATATCCTTTTTACTTTCTTCACCAGACCAACCATAAAAAACAATTAAAAAATTATAATCAGTCACAAAATACTTTCCCAAAATAGAATGAGTTTAAATTTAATTTTAAATTATATATAAAAGGCTTAACAAATGTTTTGGTCTACTTATTTTCATTAATTTAGGAATCGGGTCTCTTATTTTGAATTGGATATATAGTTATAACTATAATATAGTAATTTGACATATTTTAGATGTAGTGATACACGATATCACGATCACGATGTAGAACTATTTAATTATATTAATTATTTAAATATTATTAATTGAATTACAAAAATTAATAATTTCAAAAGTAGAAATTAAAATTTTA
>JBBPBT010000770.1:2083842-2108523 GCA_037974875.1 Cicer bijugum | reverse complement strand
TAATCTAATAATATTTATAAAAAAATTAAATTAAATTTGAAAAAATAGAAAAAGGAAAAGTTGAACTAAAATTTGGGATCTTTTTTTTTACTCAAATAAAAAAAAATAGAATTAGATAATGGACAAATGATACAATTTTTATTTAATTTATAATAAAAAAAATAAATATAATATTTCAAAATAAAATTAGATAATGATTTTGTTATCTTATCAAAAAATAATTTCCAAGATTTTCGAAAAGATACGTTTTCTAATTAAACATAGTTTATTATTTGTGATAAACCGCCGATATAAATTCAATAAACAAATTCAAGCGTGCAACTTTTCTTCCTAAACCTTTCCAACTTCTCCAAATTTTTATTTAATTTAAAAATGGAAAAAGAATAACGATACGTTTCTAGTGACACGTTTGTTATTAGTGATAACCCGCAAGGAAAAAAAGATTGGTTGTTTTAAACAAAATCTCGAAGACAACTCAACAAATTCAAATATTTATGTTTTCTTTGTTCTTAAGAAAAAATTACTTTTTCTTTTTGTATTTATCTTTATGAGTTTGTTCCTTATTATTAGGTTCTTTTTTATAATGAATATACGATTTGATGTGATTAACTTTATTATGAATATATGATGTGCTTAAATTTATAATTGAAAACTTTTTTTCGTCGGTTTCTATCCATTCATGGTAAATTTAATTATACTACGTTAAAAAATTATACTAAATAAATAGTACGTTGAAATTGTGCACCCGGCCAATTATATTCCCATTATAAATTAAAATTAGATTTAATGAAAATGAAGTTGTAAACCACTAGTTGCCAATTTGACATGTGATTCAATTAAAAATGAAGATTAGTTCTTATCCTCAAAGTATTTGTTGATTTAGTTTCGATTATTGACTAACTAGTTTGTGTAGATGTTGATGTAAATATACATTAATTTGTTATTATAAAAGTCCCTAAAAAAACTCAAATAAGTTGTATATTTAATCGCATTCATTATAAATCGGTCATATTGATTAGTGATAGAGCTGTAAATCGTTTGAGCCAAGAGAAAGAAAATTAAATTGAATTATGAGTTGTTTCATCTTCTCAAAAGACCTTTGTAATTTGTTGGAGAAAATGATTTGTAAATTTTGATGGGGGAACAAAAATAATGAGAGGAAGGTTCATTTAATCACATCATATATTCATAATAAAAAAGAACCTAATATAATATTAAGGAACAAACTCATAAAGATATATATACAAAGATAAAAATGTAATTTTTTATTAAGAAAAAAAAAACATCAATAGTATCTATATATTCATATCTTACAAATCATCCCCATCAATAGTATCTAATAACAATTTTGTAACTATCATAACTACCCAATAATCTACTATCCATGTATAGTAGAATTTTTGTTGTTGGTACTTTTGCCCATCTTCTTAGTAGAATTGGTGATAGTCATAGAAGTAATACTATTGCATATATTAGATATGGGACTCTTGAAAACATAACCTTCAATATTTGAATTTGTTGTGTTGTCTTTGAGATTTTCTCTAAAACACTTTCCACATATATTCTTGATACCAACAGCATCATAGGAACCACATCCTTTATTCAAACAAATTGGTTGAACCATCTTGTTTCACTTGATTTTGTAGAAAGAAATTGGTTGAAGCAAATTTGGAGAAAGAAAAATTGCAAGCTTGAATTTGTTTGTTGAATGTTGATTGCATATGTTGTGTTAATTTATATTGGTGGGTTATCACTAATAACAAAACATGATTGATTAGAAAACGTATCTTTTTTTCAAAAATCTTAAAATCTTGAAAATCTTAAAATCTTGAAAACTTACCGTTAACTAATTTTATTTTGAATTAGTATCTTTATTTTTTCCATTATAAATTAAATAAAAAATGTATCTTTAATTTGTCCATTATATAAATTAAATAAAAAATGTATCTTTTGATGTAGTTTTAATTTTTGTGTGTGGAAGTTTTATTCAATTCTTTTAGTTTTTTTTTTTCTGTTTTATAATAATTCTTATTATATTCTATTATTAAGTATTAGTGAGCTATATCCAACCAACATCAATCACTAATGAAATTATATATGCATATAAATTCATTTTATTCAAAATCAATATGGATGAAAAAGGTTGAGAGAAAAATTGATGTGCAAATTCGTTGGTTCAAATTCAAGGTGGCATGGAGAGGTCCATTGGACTTGGTCAACATGAAATAATTCCATTTAATGTGGCGAGAGTTTATGATTTTCTAAATGAATGGAGAACACGGGAAAGTAGTTTGAAGGAGCATACTTGTGATATTGGATCGGGACTAGGTGGTAGTAGCACGAGCCTTATTCATGGTAGAGTGGGCTTAACAACATGTTTAAACATAAAGGGGTATAAAGTGCATGTTGGAAAGCCATGTAGAATTATACATAATGAAGGTTCACAGAAAAATGACTTTTCAAAATAGAATTTCCTAAAAAGTCAATCCATAGAATTTTTATCTTTGAAACGAATAGCTAGGATACTAGAGCAGCTTTGTCCGCTTTATTAAATCAAGTAAGTGTTTCTTCTTTGACTAGTTTGATTGATTCTTCATCTTGGGAAGATTGAAGTCATTTGGCTTTACTTAATAATGAAGTGATAGAGGTGGGTAAAAAAGTATTAAGTTTTGTAAAAGAGGTAAAGTTAATTCCACAAGAGGAGGAAAATATTATAGATGAAAAATTAACGGAAATGGAAAAAAGGGACAGAGTGAATATTGGAAAAAAAATGCATAGGAAGATAGAAATGATAGTAAGGTTGATAATGAAGATGTTATATTATAATATTAGAGGTATGGGAGGGATTGGGAAGAAAAATGAATTGTGGGGTTTAGTAAAAAATAAAAAATATGATATAGTATGTGTTCAAGAAACAAAGTTGGAGGTTGTGGAGGAAACAATGTGTAAAATTATGTGGGGATCGATAGGGTTTAGATTTTCGTCCAAACCCTCAATAGGTAGATCTAGAGGTATTCTAACTTTGTGGGATAGCTCGCGGGTCAATATTTGGATTTCTTCCATATGAAATCACGCATTAGGTATGGAGGGGGAGTGGAAGGATCTTAGAGAAAAAATTTATAAGGTAAATATTTATGCACCTTGTGATAAGATTGAGAAGTGAGATCTATGGAATGTGATAGTTGAGAAGATTGAGAGTGATGTAGATTGTTGTTGGTGTGTGTGTGGAGTTTTAAATGCAATTAGGAAGGAAAGTGAAAGGAAATGGAGGATTGAGTATATCAAAATGGAAGACATTTTGTGCTTTAATAATTTTATTAAGGAATCATAATTTATTGATTTGCCTTTAAATGATAGAGCTTTTACTTGGTGTTGTTAGAATGGATCGACCATAAGCAGATTAGACTGATTTCTTTTATCAAAGAGGTGGAGTCGTCAATGGCCCAATTGTTCGCAATGGTCGTTGGATAAAGGCTTATCATATCATTGTTCATTATTCTTGTGTGATGATTGGGATAATTGGGGACCAAGACCTTTTCATATATTGAATTGTTGGGAGGAATTTGATGCTTAAAAGGATTTTGTTAAGGAGGTATGGGATGCCAATATTCTTACTGATTTTTTCTTGATCTGACATCATCCCATAAAACATGTTACAAGCCAAATTAACAACCTCAACTTTCTCAAAAAACAGTAATAATCAGTATGATTATTGCAGTAATAATTAAATCAGTATGAACATTGCAGTAATAACAAAAGTGATTCGGCGATGAGAGGCTGAGCTTGATGGCAAGGACGGAGTGGGTGACGGGTTTGAGAGCTAGGAATCAGACTGGGTGACATGCGCGAGAGTGAGTGACGTGATCGAAACAGTGATGTGGCTGCAAGAAACTGAGCTTCACGGTGAATATAGAGTGGGTGATGGGTTCAAATGTTAGTGTTAAAGGAAAAACATGAGGGATGAGTGTTGATGATGAAGTGAGAGTTCTAAGATGAAGTTGATAAGTTTTTAGAAAGTATAATATTAATTTTCAAATAATACTAAAAAATTAAATTTTAAAAAATCAAAACCTTAGCGTCGGTCATTCCGACGCTACATATTAAAATTAAATATTAAAAATTAAAAAAATAGGCTAGCGTCTGCTTTATTTTACTTAGCGTCGGTCTACCTGACGCTATGTTTGTAAAAGAATTAAAAACAAAATTAGGTAATTTAGCGTCTACTTGGCCGACGCTACATCGATGCTAACTAGCGTTGGAATTGTGGCCGACGCTAACTAACGTCGGAGTCGGGGCCGATGCTAAATTTGGCAGCTAAAAGAAATTTTTCTTGTAGTGAAATAAAAAATATAACAAACTTGATAGTGAAATAGATAGAATAATAAACAAATTTATGTTGAAAACATAGAGAAAAAAATCATGGTAAAGGAAAAAAAAATCATTTTTTGAATGAAAAAATGTATTACAAATAATCAATAAAAGAATTACAAGTAGTGTTCCATCAATACTTGGTGACTAATCTCTTTTAAATACACTTTGTTTGCATGTTCTTCTAGGTACTTTTTTTGTTGCAACTCTTGTGCTTATTTTTCTTGATCTTATTCTTCATGTGCTCATTATAAACATCATCAATATTATGGGTTTTGTGAATGACAAGAAGATGATGACTCAATAACAAATTTTTCATACTCTGATTTGGTAAAGTTTTCTTTGAGATAATCTTTGTAACACTTTGAACAAAGATTGTTGTGTGATGTAGAACCACAGAAACCACAAGCATTAGCACAAAGAGATGGATCCATACTAAGCAAGTAGTGTTCCATCAATAAAGGAAATATACTAGTGTTACATCAATACTTGGTGACTAATCTCCTTTAAATCCGCTTTGTTTGCATGTTCTTCATGGTACTTTTTTTTTGTTGCAACTCTTGTGCTTACTTTTCTTGATCCATACTAAGCAAATTTAGAGAAGGTGGAAAGGTTTTAGGAAGAAAAGTTGCAAACTTATGTACTAAACTATCCTGTTTTTTTTTCAAATTTTTTCACCCTCACAAGTCGTCATTTGGAATGGCGACTTGCTTAAGGAATGCCACTTTCCAAATGGCGACTTCCAATTACTTTTTTAAAAAAAATAAATAATTTTTTTTTAATTTTTAGTGAATTTATATATATAATTGATTATTATAATTCATAAAAATACATAAAAAATAAATAAATAGAAATTTTAATTATGAAAAAAATTTAGTAAATCTAAGTTTTAATTGGCATTTATTAAATAACTTTTTCTTTAAAAAAATATTTTAATTTTTATTAAAATAATAAAAGTAATATATATATATATATAACTAATATAATTCATAAAAATAGATAAATAGAAATTTTAAATTACGAAAAAAAATTTAGGAAATTCAAGTTCGAAATGTCAATTTTTAAAAGGTTAGTTTTTTTGTAAAAAATAATTATTTTAATTTTTGTTGAAATAACAAAAGTAATATATATATATATATATATATATATATATAATTAATATAATTCATAACAATAGATAAATAGAAAATTTGAATTATGATAAAATTTTAGCAAATCGAAGTTCGAAATGCCAATTTCCCAAAGGTTTTTTTTAAAAATAAAGTTATTTAAATTTTTATTGGAATAACAAAATTAATATATATATATATACATATATATATATATATATATATATAATTCATAAAAGTAGATAAATAAAAATTTGAAATTACGATAAAATTTTAGGAAGTCCAAGTTTGAATGATGGCACATTTAATGAATATCCTGTAAGAAATGATGTAAAAATTATCAAATATGATTAAGTGATAAATGGAAAATATACTAAGAAGAATTAGATCATTACCCATACAAACGAGTTTTCATTGAAGTCCCTTGTCCTTGAACTCTCTCATGAAATTTTGTGCAATGTGTCGGATGCAGTACACATGGGTTGACGGAGGATCATGTCAACCATTATTTGGATTATTATAAGCACTCTTAATGGATTCGTGTCTATCTGAAATCAAACAATTGTCGACTTGAGGTGTTACATACCTTCTTAGATTTTTCAAAAAAAAAAACTCCAAGCACCCCCTGTCTCACCTTCCACAAGTGCATAAGCAATGAAAATTGTATTTTTGTTTCCATCTTGTGCAACAACAAGCAAAAGAGTCCTCTTGTACTTTCCGTACAACCAAGTTCCATCCACTGAGACAAATGGTTTACAAAATTTAAACTCAGATATGCATGGAGGGAAAGCCCAGAATAATCGTTTGAAATTTTTTGCATTATATGGATATGCAACTGATACTTCCATTTCCACAATAGTTCCTGGAAGAAATTTTTGCCTAGTCAACAACCACCTTGGAAGGTCATTGTAAGACTTTTCCCAATTCCTATAAATCGTTTCAATTTTTTATTTCAAGTAGGTAAGATTGCATCCAAAATGAACTCGAATAGCTTTTTTTCGTCACTTTTGAAATATTTACCAATATCTTGTCTTTCACATATTTCACCATTGTAATAAATTAGAAAAACTATATATTTTGGTGCCATTGATGTGAAAATGAGATATTGAGATTGATATATATATATTTTATATTTTATACTAAATTTCATTATATATTATAGTATGATTCATCTCATTATAATTACTTCAAATATATTTTTATTCTTTGCTTCTTTTCTTACAGGAATCATCTCAAAATTTAAGAGCACTTAGCCATAAACACATTGCACCAAATTCTTTAATAATTCCCTTGTTGAATGAAGTCGGGTTTGGTAACATATCACTTATAGAAAGTTATAAAATAGATAATTCACTTATTACTGCTTTAGTTGAAAGATGGAGACTTGAAACCCACACATTTCATCTTCCAACGGGTGAATGTACCATAACATTAGAAGATGTTGTGTTGCTTCTTGGCTTACGTGTTGGGGGTAAAGCTATAACTGGATCAACTATGGTGTCATGGACAGATGATTTTTTAGATTTGTTAGGAGTCATGCCACCTGAATCACAAAGAAAAGGGAATTTTATAAAATTAAAGTGGCTGAGAGAAACATTTTCAATGTTAACTCTAGAATCATCTAATGAAGAAATAATTATACATTGTAGAGCATACATTTTACAATTGATTGGCGGCATATTAATGCCTGACAAATCCCACAACAGAGTACATATTATGTGGTTGCACTTGTTGAGAGATTTGAGAGAGACATGAGAATATAGTTGGGGTTCAGCGTGCTTGGCAACACTATAGAAAATTGTGTCATGCATCTGAACCCGGTGTTATGTCGTTTGGCGGATGTTCACATCTACTTCAAACGTGGGCATGGTACCATATGCCGTTTCTTGCACCAATAAATAATCTTGAGCCTCGTTTTCCATTCACAAAAAGGTAAATATCAAAAAAAAGTTAAATATTATATTTATAAAACTATCAATTGATTCACTAACATATTCAAATTTATTTTCGTAGATATAGTGGAAAGGGTATGAAATTTGGGGATACGCGTCGTTATCATACCGCTGGATATCGATCAAAAATTGATCATATGACCGTTAACGATGTAATATATTAAAACATTACATTATTTCTATTATTTTGTTTTACTTTTGCATATATTACTAACAAACTTATTATATATCAGTTTATCTGGAGGCCATATCTATGTCTAACATACGATCATCCAGAAGACAATTGGCTATGGAATGCATCTACATATTTAATTTGTTTCTACATAATAGAAATGCATCAAACTGATAGAGTGAAACTACAATTTGGACTACCTCAAGCAATTCCACATCCTCCGAGGAACATGAAAAAGTATCGTAAGGTTGATTTGCATAAACAAGTTGACTATAGTTGGACATTATTCTACGAAAATGAGAACAAAGAGTGGAATGAATGAGAGAATCATATTCTTCATGGTCAACCTCTAAATGTTGAATTCAAACCAAGTTATAAATACATGGTTTGGTTTGGCAAAAATTCTAAACGATTTGTTTTTGTAGAAAACCAATTGGTTGATCCTCGTGCCAATCCACCTCAACCTCCACCACAACCTCCACCACAATCTAGCCAACATTTTGTTCACCCTCAACCTCCACCATAATCTAGTCAATTTTTTTTTCAACCCCAACCTCCACCACAATTTAGCCAGCATTTTTTCCAAGAATCAATGCCTAACACAACACAACAAACACTACAAGAAAACATTAATTTTGTGAGGGCCAAAAGCCCTCACAAAGGGGAAAAAATAGCCACAAAGGTGGATTTTGTGAGGGCTTTTGGCAGTCACAAAGAAGCTGGTCACAAAATTTTGTGAGGGCTTTTGCAGCCACAAAAGACAGACATTTGTGAGGGATTTTGCAGCCACAAAAGTCTGCCTTTGTGAGGGCATAGGCCGCCACAAAGGACAGGCTGAATTTGCCTGATTGGACCTTTGTGAGGGCTTTTGGCCGCCACAAATACCAACGTAATTAAAAAATAATATATTTTGTGAGGGCTTAGGCCGCCACAAAATAATTCGTATTTAATAAATTAATTTTTAAATTCAAAATTAATAGTTTATTATAATATTATATATTAAATTAATATAAATATAATATTAAAATTTAAATTATAATTAAATTAAAATTTAAATTAAATTTAAAATATAATGTAATTATAAATTAAATTTAATATATAATAAACTAATCTTAATATAATTAAAAATTTAAAATAAAATATTAAAATTAAAATTAAAGATTAATAATTAAATTAATCATTAATTTAAATAATAAAAAATTAATAATAAAATATTTAAATTATTAATAATAAAATATTTAAATTAATAATTATAATTATAATCAAACATTAATTTAAATTATAAAATAAAATTATAAAACTACATATATAATATAATTTATACTTACAAAATTTAAATGAAGCTTAAGAGTAATTTTGTGTAGATAGAAGGAGGAGAGAATAGTTATAATGAGATTTTAGAGAGAAGTTGGATGTGAAAAAATGAAGGAGGAGGGGAGAAAAATATATAAAGTGTTACCTTTAGCATTTGTGGCGGCCACAAATGCCAGTTGGATTGTAAATTCCTTTGTGGCGGCCTTTGCAGCCACAAATTTCACGTGGTCATTCCTTTGTGGCGGCCTTTGCAGCCACAAATTCCACTGATCACGTCACTCCTTTGTGACGAATTTGGCCCTCACAAAATGCATTTTTTGTGGCTGTAAAAGCCCTCACAAACTCCTTAAATATTTAACTGAATTTTGTGGCTGCCTAAGCCCTCACAAAATCACAATGTTGTGATTTTGTGAGGGCTTAGGCAGCCACAAAATCCAGTTAAATATTTAAAAATTTGTGAGGGCTTTTTCAGCCACCAATAAAGACCAATTTCAATTTTGGCCTTTGTGACGGTCACTAATTTGTGAAGGTTTTATTCGGCCACAAAATATTTATAAAGTTGGCCACAAATTTAAGTTTTTCTTGTAGTGAAAATCAATATTATATACCAACACCTCCTAACACTCAACTGCCTCCTCATACTTTTACCCACACACCACATCCTCATACTTTTATCCACACACCACATCAATCTTACGGATTCACGTCAGGGGAACAATTTAATTTTGACAGTCAACAACCGCATCAAGAAGACAACCATCGATTATCATTTGCATCAAGCGAAGAGGAATTGTTGTATAACACGTTCAACAATAGTCATAATACACCTGAGTCCGCTACCCAGTGTCGCGGCCTGAAATTTCGAGTTTTCCTCGAAATCAATGGAGTCGCCACCAAAATTTATTTTAAAATAGGAAAAATATTGGGAAACCCTTAAAAATATAAAAAAAAAATATAAAAAATGGTCTTTGATACCAAATTTTGAATTCGGGAGTCAATTATGCGTAGGGAAGGTATTAGCACCCTACGACATCCGCTAAAAAACGGTTACCTATAATTAATTGTGCAAAATTATATCAACTTAAATATACTTATTTTTTATTATTAAATATGAATATAAATTATTTTTATAAACGCGATAAAAACGTATTTAAAAGAGTAAAAAAAAGTTTTTTATTATTGTGCTTGACAAGAGTGTGATCTTGCTCCTACGTATCTCCCGGTGCGATGGAGAAATCAAAGCTACGTAGTTCTTGGTAGAAAATGCGGATGTGTTGATTGCTTTTAAATAAATTGCATTTTAATAAAAAAGTTAATTTTGACGAACATAACGAAAACTTGCTTGATTTGAATAATTATTTTAAAATATGAATTTTAAGACAGTCGAGTTGTACAACCCGTGTCTCAAAAAGGAGTAAAAAAAATGTCACATATAATTTAACCCTTTTTTTTTAGAATATTTGATTATTTTTTAAAGTAGAGTTTTAAGACTATCAAGTAGTACAACTTGTGTCTTAACAACTCCAAGATTAAAAAAAAGTTAATTTTAGATCTATTTATTTATAAAAATAAGTTTTAGAACTATCAAAATATATAATTTGTATTATGTAACTCTGGGATTAAAATATCATTTTTAATTAACTTGAAATAATTTTTATGATTAATTTATTTATGATTTTTAGTTTATTAATTTATTTGTGAATATGAGATTTAGAACCATCAAATTGTCACAATTTATGTTCTAATAACTCAAAGATTAAAAAGATGTCACATCTAATTAACCTTACAATATTTGATTATAATTTTATCTTTATTTTCTTCCTTTTTAAAAAATAAATAAATAAATAGATAAATAAATAAAATTAAAAATTAAATATAAGTTTAAAATGATTCTACAAAATGAAATCAATAATGAGCATAAAAATAAAATAGGAGCAAAAGAGATATATAAACTTGTAATTTAATCTGTTAAATAAATGAAAACGCAATTTAATAATGGGACAAAAAAATTGTTTACAAGTGCAAGCTTCTTTCTAAATATTTTTTAAATAAATAAATAGAGAAAAAAAAATCATTTTTATATCAAATAGTACAAATCAAAAGAGAAAAAAAAATAAAATAAAATCAGTTAACACTAATCACTAATGAAGTAAATGATGTTTATTGTTATTTAATTACATCTATAATTATTTATATTAAATCAATTTAATTATATTAAAACAATTTAATTATATTAAATGACCATTATTATTAAATTAAATGATTATTTAAGTTAAATGAAATAAAGTATTAATTCAACATCACATGCACACATATTGCTTATTGTTGGCTAACGTGATATCAGAGGGAAAAAGAAGCAGGAATGGCAGGCGATCACTTCTTGCAAAAACCAACACATTGATAATAGGTAGAGATAGCAAGGCTGGCACTAGCAGTAAGAATATAAAGCAATATCTTTACATAATAATAATAATAATAAAATAAAAACTAAAAGAAGTTATAGTCTTATAAGCCAAACCAAACCAGGGAAGCAACGTTAAATAAAATAAAGTTTTCAATCTTCCAACAAATCAAACTCTACTTTCAAACTCACTTCCAAATTTAGTCATTAACATAGTGGGGGTTTATATCTTTCCATAATATAAAGTTTGAAAAGCAAAACAAACTTAAAGAGAGTAAAAAAAAACAATATACATGCCTTTCCAGATATCTGCGACGGTGAAGATGGAGGTGATGTTGTAGTGCGCGGCTGAACTTTCCGATGCGGGTGAAGATGGTGTGTGGTTGTCTCTTTGATCGGTGTTGTTAAAATGGATTTGAATATCCTTTAGCTATGGACATGGGTTTGATGGATCTGAGTTTGCTGAATGGGTTTGATGGATCTGTTTGCTGGATTTGGGTTTGATAGATCTGAGTTTGTTATAGGTAAAATCTGTTTCTCTAAGAACACTCTATCTTCTACCTTTCTCTCGTTTTTCCTGATTTTTTAGAAAATTCCTCTTTTTTTCTTGATTTATGTCAAAAGCAAAGAAGATAGATCTTCTATTTCGAAATCTCACCTCCTCTCTATTTCAAAATTTAGAACCTGTGTTTTAGTGTTTTCTCCCCTTTTTGATTGATTTTTTGTTTCAATATATAGCCAAAAACAGGCCACGATTGTGTCCATTGTATAAAGTTAAGCTCTGGATCTTACACTGTTTTTTACAACATTATCAAGCAACCTCACTATTTTTTACAATATTATCAAGCAACCTCACTGTTTTTTACAATATTATCAAGCAACCTCAACATTATCAGAGAACTTGCAGGCTGAAGCAGAGGAATAGAAAGAGAAAAATCAGGGAATATATTTTTATATTTTTTTGTTTTCCTTGGTTTTTATTTATTTTAAATGTACTATAATAAAACCAATATAAATTTTATAATTTTTAGATAAATATTTATTTAAATTATTTTTAATTTGTAGGACAAAATTGAGGTACTACAGCTGCCCCTATTTAATTATATTTTACTTGGTAAAAAGATAATTAAATATAAAACCTAAATTTTTGTTCGAAAGTAAATTAATTTCAAAGGTAAAAGTAAAATAATTTGACATAAAAAAAAAAGATTAAAAATAAATAAATAAATAAAATGACTAAGACCAATGGTTTAGGGAAGTAAATAAAAAGCCTGATCGTCTTCGGATTGATTACCGATGACATAAATAAAATGATCTCGGATTGCTTACCGAAATAGATAAAATGACATAGATAAAATGATCTCGAATTGCTTACCGAAATAGATAAAAATAGATAAAATGATCTCGGATTGCTTACCGAAATAGATAAAATGACATAGATAAAATGATCTCGGACCGAAATAGATAAAATGATCTCGGATTGCTTACCGATGCGTAGATAAAAATGATCGTCTTCGGATTGGTTACCGATGCGTATCGATTGATATAAAATAAAATGATGACTAAACCAAATATGAGTTTAAAATTTAGAATGTAAATAAAATGAGATAAATTTGTTTTATTTTTATTTTTATTATTTAAAAAAAAAAAGTGCATGTATGTGGTAATTGCAATGCAAACGTAAAATGAACAATGTGACACAAAAGTTGTTGAATATAAATAAAATATGAGTGAAGATGCATAAATCATGTGTGAGTTTTTGAAAAAAATGTAAGATGCATGCAATGAAGATAAATTCTTATTTATTTATTATTTTTTAGTTCCCCCGATCCTTATGCGACTTTACACACTTATAAGATTCAAAGAATCAACGATGATAACAATGATGACTCTAGTATATCTTGTGTAATCACTTTTTCTTGAGGTCAATCAAATGTGAATTATTTAAAATACTTACCCTTCAATTTTTTATGCAGCCATATATCTTGAGCTCCCATGTATATATTTTCAAGCGTCAAAATATTTAAGACTTTTTTATTTTATATTTTCACATATTTCCAATTCCAATATTTATTATCATAAAATAACATTTTAAAATACTAGAATAAATCAATCAATGAAACTGAATTAATTTAGAAACAGTGTAAGGTACAACATCGAATGACATCATTGGAAAATATACATTCGTTATATTGAAAACAAAACTAATGAGACAGGGATTACAATGTGGTGAA
This sequence comes from Cicer bijugum, assembly GCA_037974875.1. Lineage (NCBI taxonomy): Eukaryota > Viridiplantae > Streptophyta > Magnoliopsida > Fabales > Fabaceae > Cicer > Cicer bijugum. The sequence goes on along the minus strand of JBBPBT010000770.1, from coordinate 2,094,973 downwards.
TGTGTTTAGCTTTAGTTGGAGAGATAACAAACGCTAGTCATTCTTGTAATTTAGAACTTCTAAAAATAATAACTGCCCCAGCTTGAAATGCTTGATCTTTTTGTTATCCCTAACTTTTGCATGGACTGCTCTTCCAAGTTTTCAATCCATCGGGATGCTCTAATTTTTGCCTAGGTTGCCTTTTCAGGTTTTCAACCTAGCGAGCCCAATTTTTTATTATATATATATTTTTTTTTATGCATAATATTTCTTGGCTGCATCTGAGTTTACTGGAAGTGGAAGCTCATCTCCATCCATTTCTGCGAGTATCAGAGCTCCCCTAGAGAAAGCTTTTTTTACAACATATGGTCCTTCGTAGTTCGAAGTCCACTTTCCCCGATAATCCTTTTTTATGGGCAATATTTTCTTTAACACTAAGTCTCCTTCTCTAAACTCTCGAGGACGGACTTTTTTCTCGTATGCTTTTTTGAGTCTTTTCTGATATAGCTGACCATGACACAAAGCTATCATTCTTTTTTCTTCTATGAGATTCAATTGGTCATATCGTGATTGAACCCACTCTGCCTCCTCTAGTTTTGTTTCCATAAGGACTCTGATAGAGGGAATTTCAACTTCGATGGGAAGTACCGCTTCCATTCCATACACCAACGAGAAAGGAGTTGCCCCTGTTGAGGTACGAACAGAAGTTCTATAGCCATGTAATGCAAATGGAAGCATTTCATGCCAATCCTTATATGTCTCCACCATCTTTTGTATGATCTTCTTGATATTTTTGTTTGCTGCTTCTACCGCCCCATTCATTTTTGGACGATATGGAGAAGAATTATGGTGCTGAATTTTGAAACTATCACATAACTCTTTCATCATTTTGTTGTTCAAATTAGTCGCATTGTCAGTGATTATCTTATTTGGCAAGCCATATCGACAAATCAATTCTTTTTTGATGAATTTGACAACCACACTTCTCGTCACATTGGCATAAGAAGCAGCTTCAACCCATTTTGTGAAGTAATCAATAGCTACTAGGATAAACCGGTGTCCATTTGAAGCCTTAGGCTCAATGAGTCCAATAACATCCATTCCCCACATTGAAAATGGCCAAGGTGATGTTAAAACATTCAAAGAGGTGGGTGGTACATGTACTTTATCAGCATAGATTTGACATTTATGACATTTCTTTACATGACTAAAGCAATCGGACTCCATGGTCAACCAATAGTAGCCAGCCCTTAAGATTTTTCTTGCCATTGTGTGCCCATTTGCATGAGTTCCGAAAGAACCTTCGTGAACCTCTTGGATGATTTTCTCTGCTTCTACTTTATCCACACATCTGAGGAGAACCATATCATGATTTCTCTTATAAAGCACATCCCCGCTTAAGAAGAAGTTCATTGAAAATCTCCTTAAAACTCTTTTGTCATTCTCTGAAATACCCAATGGATATTCTTTATTCTTAACATATGATTTGATGTCATAAAACCACGGCTTGCCATCAAACTCTTCTTCTATTGATAAGCAATATGCAGGTTTATCTCTTTGTTGAATCTTTATGATTGGTGCGTCTTGATTAGTGGTTATTTTGAACATTGACGACAAAGTGGCCAAGGCGTCAGCTAACTGGTTTTCTTCTCGAGGGATATGGTGAAAAGTAATCCTCTCAAAGTGTTCTGTCAATTCTTTGATATGGATGTGATACGGAATCAATTTGGAATCTCGCGTTTCCCACTCTCCTTTCGTCTGATGGATGACCAACAATGAGTCTCCATATACCTCAAGAAATTTTACATTTGATTCGATAGCTGCTTTAATGCCCATAACACATGCCTCATATTCTGCAATGTTGTTTGTACAATCAAAACACAACCTAGCCGTAAATGGAGTGAACTGGTTCTCAGGGGAAATCAAAATGGCTCCAATTCCATGCCCCAACGCATTAGAGGCACCATCAAACACCAACATCCAATTTTCTTTATCAGATGATTTGGTCTCTTCACCTAAAGTCATTATGCCTTCATCGGGGAATTCACATTGCATTGATTGATAATCTTCTATCGGTTGTTGGGCCAAATACTCTGCTAGTGCGCTTCCTTTGATAGATTTTTGTGTAACATATACTAAATCGTATTCTGATAACAACATTTGCCAACGGGCAATCCTTCCAGTAAGAGCAGGTTTCTCAAAGATGTACTTAATTGGGTCCATTTTAGACACCAACCAAGTTGTATGACATAACATATATTGCCTCAACCGACGAGCAGCCCATGCCAATGCGCAACATGTTCGTTCAAGCAGTGAATACCTTGTTTCACAACTGGTGAACTTTTTGCTCAAATAATAAATAACATGTTCTTTCCTACCAGATTCGTCATGTTGTCCCAGTACATATCCCATTGATTCATCAAGTACTGTTAAGTACATAATAAGGGGTTTCCCCGGAACAGGAGGTACTAAGACGGGAGGTTTTGACAAGTACTGCTTAATCTTTTCGAAAGCCTTTTGACAATTCTCATTCCATTCAACCTTTTGGTCCTTGCGCAACAATTTGAAAATCGGCTCGCATGTAGCGGTGAGATGCGATATAAACCTCGCAATGTAATTCAATCTACCCAGAAAGCCACGAACTTCTTTTTCCGTGCGTGGAGTTGGCATTTCTTGTATTGCTCTTACTTTATCTGGGTCCACTTCTATCCCTTTTTGACTAACGATAAACCCCAGTAATTTGCCTGATCTTACACCAAAGGTGCATTTAGCAGGGTTTAAACGGAGTCTGAACTTCCTTAGTCGCTCAAATAACTTTCGAAGGTTAACAACATGATCTTCTTCGGTTTGAGATTTTGCAATCATATCATCCACGTAAACCTCTATTTCCTTATGCATCATGTCATGAAACAAAGTTACCATTGCTCTTTGATAGGTTTCCCCGGCATTCTTCAATCCAAATGGCATCACTTTATAGCAGAAAGTTCCCCATTGTGTGATGAATGTAGTTTTCTCCATATCTTCGGGAGCCATCTTGATTTGATTATATCCTGAGAAACCATCCATAAAGGAGAAAATAGAGTATTGAGCAGTGCTATCCACCAGGACATCAATATGAGGCAGAGGAAAATCGTCTTTAGGACTAGCTTTATTTAAATCCCGATAGTCAACACACATTCGAATCTTTCCATCTTTTTTTGGAACTGGTACAATATTAGCCACCCATTGAGGATATTTTGCTACTGCTAAGAAACCAGCATCAAATTGCTTTTTGACCTCTTCTCTAATTTTAAGTGACATATCAGGTCTCATCCTCCTCAATTTTTGTTTAATTGGAGCATATTCAGGCTTGAGTGGTAGCTTGTGTTCAACTATGTTAGTATCTAGCCCAAGCATATCCTGATATGACCATGCAAAGACATCCACATAATCAAATAAAAATTTAACCAACTTTTCTCGTTCACTTTCTCTCAGAGACATACCAATTTTAACTTCTTTCTTATCATGTTCATTCCCTAAGTTGATCACCTCAACAGGTTCTTAATAGGGTTGGATTATCTTAGCTTCCTGTTCAATTAACTTTTCTAGTTCTGGGGGAGGCTCACAGTCATCTTCACAATCCTCATCAGCGTGATTAATCAAACGTTCAAAATTACAAGAAAGGGTTCTAGCGCTGCCATTTTCAACATATTCGTTTTTGACTCTGCATTGTTTAAATTAAAGGGAAAAAAATGAATAAGGATTGTCCAAAAAAGAAAAGAGAAAGACAAAACCAGTTGGAGAATTTAGGAAAATGCATTTATTTATAATAAGTACGGAATTGAAATACATATGCCCTAGTTAATTATCCTTATAGCCTTGGGCATAGCAAAAGGAGTTAAAAAATACATAATTACTTTGAACATGAATTAACAAACACGGGAAACTCGAGGATCTTCCAATTGTTGAGACTGGTGTTTGGAGAATAAGGATACACTAGCTTGAGGGTGTCATCATCAACATGATCCTCTTCTGTAACAGCCACTTGATGAGCATATATTAATCCGGCACTTTGAAAAGTTTGGCGAATGTCACAAATAGGAATCTTCTGTGAATTCGGTGTCCAGTTTTCTCTTTTTCCCTTCACAGCCTTCTCTTTATCAGCTTGAGTAGGTATATATCCCAACCCGTACCTATTGTTCTTTTCTGCTATTTCTATCAACTTTCCCAAATTAACAAAAACTCCTTCTTCCAACATAGATTTGGTAAACTTCAATGATGTGGTAGATAGTTTTGGTTTTTTTAAACGATATTCTTCACCCATGACGACGGCATTGGCAATTTCTAATGCTTGAAAGGAAGTCTCTATGGCTTCCTCTGTGTTTTCAATGTAGCCTGTAGAAGATAAATGACTTACTATCATATCTTCTTCCCCAGATATTATTATCAGTTTATTGTTCACTATAAACTTTAGCTTTTGATGGAGGGTAGATGTCACTGCTCCAGCAGCATGAATCCATGGTCTCCCTAAAAGGCAACTGTACGCTGGTTTAATATCCATTACTTGGAAGGTTATCCCAAAGATGTGGGGTCCGATTTGAATTGGCAGGTCAATCTCACCAACAACTTGTCTTCTAGATCCATCAAATGCTTTCACCACCAAAGCACTAGGCTTCAAACAGGCTCCCTCCACAAATAGTTTTGACAGTGTTGATTTAGGCATGACATTTAATGATGAACCATTATCTATTAGCACTCGTGCAAGAATATGATCGTGACACCTCACAGAGATGTGTAGTGCTTTATTATGCTCTGTCCCTTCAGCTGGTAATTCATTATCACTAAAACTCAAGCAACTACTAGCAGTGATGTTACCGACAACTCCATCAAACTGATCGATGGTGATATCGTGAGTAACATGGGCCTCATTTAAAACTTTCATTAGTGCTCTTCTATGTGCTTCAGAGTTTAATAACAAGGAGAGAACTGATATCTTGGAAGGGGTTTGATTTAGCTGATCCACCACTTTATATTCACTTTGCTTGATAAACTTCAAAAATTCATTAGCTTCTTCTTCAAATACCGTTTTTTTACTGGTCTCTTGTCCTTTTATGGCATGATACATATCTTATTTCCCTTTTTCCCCATGAACCTCCTTTTTCCTAAGTTGTTCAGGAGTGTATACTCGACCACTCCGAGTCATTCCACCAATCCCTGAGATGTTAGTGACATCAATTCCTTTAGGTTCACAACCATCACTTGGTTGATGATTGGCCAAATGGGATGTGACTTCGTATTTCCACGGTACTGCTTTGGTATTTCCACAAGGAAAAGGGATCGGTGGTTGCACAATTATTGCATTTGGCTTGCTAGGAGTTGGCTTAAGATTTTCCTTTTTGTAAAGAATTTCCAATGGTTTTGGGAAAGATATACTACTTTCCATACATGATCCCATGGTGAACACACGACCATCTGTTGCATATTGGTCTATCCCATCTTCAATGACATTTACAGAGGCATCCCTGTGGCCCGGTAAAGGATTACTCCCTATGTTGGGACCGTCTTCCTTGAAGGTAAGCCATTTGGAATTAATCAATTCTTGCACTTTAGATTTTAGGGCTTGACAATCTTCAATGGAATGCCCAACGGCTCCTGCATGATATTCACATTTGGAATTCGGATTATACCATTTTGTAAATGGTGGTTCAAGAGGTTTCATTGGTCTTATGACTACCATTGAATTTTGAAGTAAATGGGGCAACAATTGGCTATACGTGATGGGAATTGGATCAAAACGGGTTATCCTTTTTTCTCGATTGATAGGTGGTCTATAGAGATTTGAGATTGGGTTCTGGTTCCATTGATTTTGTGGGGAAAATGTGGTAGGTGGTGGTTGATAAAAAGGTGGTCTTGAAGGGTGATATTGAGAGTATGGAACTTGTGTAGTTGCGGCCACATATGGATAATGGATGTAAGGAGTTTGTGGTATCGGGGGCTGCAAATTTGGGGGTCGATAAGAATTGATGGGTGGAAAATAGGAGACTCTAGGGCTTATCATTACAGCATTGGCATCCCCCTCTCTCTTTTTTGTGAATGTCGGTTGGGGTCGTTTCACGCTAGTTGCTGCACAGACGATCTTGCCACTCCTCATCCCGCTTTCTATCCTTTCTCCTATCATGACAAGGTCAGAAAAATTTGATGATATACTCCCTATCATCTTGTCGTAAAAAGGCGACTGGAGAGTATCCATAAACATACCCACCATTTCTCTTTCAGATAATGGGGGTTCTACTTGTGATGCCATTTCTCTCCACCGTTGTGCGTATTCTTTGAAAGCTTCGTTGTCCTTTTTCAAGGAATTTTGCAATTGCATTCTATCAGGGGCCATGTCAACGTTGTATCTGTATTGCTTCAAAAAGGCATCAGCTAGGTCTTTCCATGAACGAATTTGATTTCGCTCAAGATGCATATACCAACTTAACGATGCCCCACTCAGACTGTCTTGGAAAAAGTGAATGAGAAGTTTATCGTTATGAGCATGGGATGCCATTTTTCTGCAATACATAGTTAGATGATTCTTAGGACATGTGTTTCCCTTGTATTTTTCAAAGTCAGGAATCTTGAATTTGGGAGGGATAGTTACATCAGGAACCAAGCACATATCGAAAGCTTCGAGGCCATAAACATTATACCCCTCAATAGCTTTTATTCTCTCTTCCAAGACCTGGAATTTTTCCTTTGATTGTGTATCATCCCCAATGTGAGGTTGATGCCAATTCCCATTAGCATCGAAATTGGGTACTTGGGGTGCAATATACGGAGTATTTTCTGAGGGTAGAGTGTTTTGGGGATTTAAGTGGTTTGGGTTGTTTTCCATGGGGTTGACGACTAAGGGTGGAGTATAACCAGGTGGAAGACCGTACATAGGAAATTGTATAGTTGTTGTACGAGGTTGTTGGATAGTCGGTGTAAAGCCTGGTGGGTGAGAAGGAGTGGTTTGTTGTTCTTCATTTACAGCTGGAGGATTCTCATCTATGTTCCCCTTCCGTGACAAAGCTTGTATAGCTTCTAAGATTTGATCAACCTTGTCCTTTAATTGGTTGACATCCATTCTCATCACCTCTTGATTTTGCTCAAGTTCTTCCATGATCTTTGAGTTTGCACGAGTCCGATAAGGATGTCGGGGAAACAGCTTTATTGATTTTTTCTGTTTTTTTTTTTAAAAACAATAAAAGATTTATGAGTATGTATTAAACATGAATGGAATGCAATTATTATCTCCTTTTTTATGTGGATGTTGGGGAATCATAAATCTTGCACGAATTATTAATGAAAGAAGAACATGGGAATCGATAAACAAAACAGCAAATCCTTCATTGATGAGAAAAAAGTACATTGCATTTAAATTAAAAAAGCTACATCGATTATGGTATTTCAATCATCTTTTCCAATAGGACAACCGGTTTTCTCCTCCAATTCTTCTACTAAATGTTTGCAATATTCGACGAACTTGTAGACTTTGATTGGAGTATTGAGTGGGTGTATGATTGCATCAATCTCTCTTAAGTGTTTTGGAAATTTTATGATTGCCTGATTAGCTAGCATGGCCAATTTTGAGAAGCAATCTTTCCAATGTTTTCCTTTATCTTCCAACTCTTTATAAATCTCTTGATTCTTCAATTGTCCAAGCAACACCATGAAACGCTCCTTCCAATATATGGTTTCATCCTTCAAGTCATCATAGATCTTTTCTTGATAATCAATGTAATTCTTCAACTCACTAGAAGTTTCCATATCTGTTTTTAGTGCATCTTGGTGTTTTGAGAGTAATTCTTCAATTTCTTCTTTCTGTTGCCTCTCATCCTTTACTTGACTCTCGTATTTAGCTACCATTTCTTTTAGTTGTTTCTTTAAATCTTCAAACTCTTTTTTTACCTTCTTCTCAGAGCTTGCTGATTTTGTCCACAACTGCTTCCACATGTAGGCTTCTTCAATAGCCGTATTCTTTTCTTCATTTCGCACATCTAACTCTTCATTTGCACCTCTCAAACAAATTTGTATGTCAAGTTTATTTTCTTTTTCAGTTTTCAACCTCTTGTTGCTTCTTTCAATAAATTGACTTTGACATGTGTTTTCTGATCGTAAGTTCTCGTTTTCTTGGGAGACTTGTTCTAACTTTGCTTGTAGCTCTTTTTTCTCCTCTTCAGATTTTAACAATGATGCTTTGAGCTCTTCTATTTCTTCACTTGTAACAAAGGTGGCTTCAGGCATATCCTGATCACTTGAGGCTGTATTGTGGAAAGGCAGCTTGATTTCTTGGACTCTTTTCTTTACCCATTGTTGATAGGGTTCTTTTGTGCCGCAACTTCTACATCCGAGTATTTTTCCTTTTCTAATGATCAACTCCCAAGCTCGACTTATCCTTCTCAATATTGGTGGGTCTACTATACCCGTATTGTGCAAAACAAAAGCCTCTAATGACCTATCATCTGGTTTATCCAACATGGGGTAGCCAAGTTGTCTTAGAGCTACCATTGGATTGTAATTAATACATCCTTTCGTTCCCATGAGAGGTACATTTGGAAAATCTCCGCATCGGCATATTACCTCTTCCACTCCCTGTTCTCTATAATACCATGAAATTGTATCCCCAGTAAGACTAGCTATACTCTGCGCCCATTCACGATTACTCTTAATCCCAACATGATACCCTTTCTTGAACATGTGAGACACAAACCAAGTATATAACACTGGAACACAACACAAAATTGTTCCCCCCTTCTTCTCATGTCGCATGTGCAGAGAGTAGTATACATCAGCAAGAATCGCGGGAATTGGGTTTTGTTTATGTTGGTTAAAAGCTAAGAATACATTTATGGCAGCAAAATCTACAAAGTTATCAAGGTTTGGGAATATAACAATACCGTAGATAATGAGGGCCAAAACATCTATAAAAGTACTCCATTCTTCTCTATCGGCTAAATCTTGGCACTTTTGCTCCAGATATTTTCTTGAAAACCCATGAATAGCCCCTTTTTCCTCTTTTGTACTTGCCAACTCTCTTATGTCGATCTTCAACACTTCAGCAATTGTTTCCAACTTCGGTGGTTGCCCAGTATATCGATAAGGATTTCCTCTTTCCAAGGAGTAACCCAATATTCGTTCAAATTCCTCTAATGTTGGGGCCAATTGAAAATCTTGAAAAGTGAAACATCTTAAGAGAGGATCATAATACTGAGCCAATGCTGTGAGGGCACCTATTTGCACATTTACTGCCAAGAGATTTAGGATCTTCCCATATTTGTGAAAGAAACTATCACGTTGTAAAGTTTTCATTTGATTGCTGATGTCTCTTAAACTTTTCAAATCAGGTTGCTTGAACTTTAAAAGTAAGGTTTTCCTTTTTTCCGATCCCATTGTCCACTTAAATAACACGTGACTAAGATTTGTATGATTCCCCAAAAATCCTGAAAATTTATGCAAAATGCTATTATGTTTTATATTTTTTTTTAGAAAAAGAGGAAAAAAAAATGACATGAGGTATGAATGAAATAATATATATATATATATATATAAACTCTTGAATATAAGAAATAATTTATTGCTTTTTTATGGATATTCTTACAATGAAAGGGTCTATTGACTGATGTAGTGAAATTCTCACAAGGGAGGCTCTATGGTTCTAAACATGGTTCCTAGAGCCAATAATCCTATTTTGGAAAATTGTCAACAATAATAGGTAAACTATTTGGAGTGACAATAACCTCAACAGAATCAAACTCTAGGTGAGATCTTCATGCTAACCAAACAGGATGTACATCCAGAAGGCTACCACTACGCAATCTCGAATCAAAACTTAAGTTTTGTTCAAACCCGGGTATAAGGTTCCACTCATAAGTGTGTGTCTTAATAAAAGTGTAGGCATTGAATAAACATAATTCAATAAATCTATAATATTAACAAAACATATACATATACAAAATAAATAGATAAATAAAATAAAATAAAATAAAAATGATCTACTAGCTTGAAAGAATATTATAATGTCAGCTAATATTTGTTAAAAATAATAATAAACACATAAAGAAAATGAAAATAAAAAAAACAAATATAAAAAAAGTTAAAAAAAAAATATTATGCACAATCAATTTGTTAGGCTTGACTCTCTAAATGTCCCCAGTGGAGTCGCCAGCTGTCGCGGCCTGAAATTTCGAGTTTTCCTCGAATTCAATGGATCGCCACCAAAATTTATTTTAAAATAGGAAAAATATTGGGAAACCCTTAAAAATATAAAAAAATATAAAAAATGGTCTTTGATACCAAATTTTGAATTCGGGAGTCAATTATGCGTAGGGAAGGTATTAGCACCCTACGACATCCGCTAAAAAACGGTTACCTATAATTAATTGTGCAAAATTATATCAACTTAAATATACTTATTTTTTATTATTAAATATGAATATAAATTATTTTTATAAACGCGATAAAAACGTATTTAAAAGAGTAAAAAAAAGTTTTTTATTATTGTGCTTGACAAGAGTGTGATCTTGCTCCTACGTATCTCCCGGTGCGATGGAGAAATCAAAGCTACGTAGTTCTTGGTAGAAAATGCGGATGTGTTGATTGCTTTTAAATAAATTGCATTTTAATAAAAAAAGTTAATTTTGACGAACATAACGAAAACTTGCTTGATTTGAATAATTATTTTAAAATATGAATTTTAAGACAGTCGAGTTGTACAACCCGTGTCTCAAAAAGGAGTAAAAAAAATGTCACATATAATTTAACCCTTTTTTTTTAGAATATTTGATTATTTTTTAAAGTAGAGTTTTAAGACTATCAAGTAGTACAACTTGTGTCTTAACAACTCCAAGATTAAAAAAAAGTTAATTTTAGATCTATTTATTTATAAAAATAAGTTTTAGAACTATCAAAATATATAATTTGTATTATGTAACTCTGGGATTAAAATATCATTTTTAATTAACTTGAAATAATTTTTATGATTAATTTATTTATGATTTTTAGTTTATTAATTTATTTGTGAATATGAGATTTAGAACCATCAAATTGTCACAATTTATGTTCTAATAACTCAAAGATTAAAAAGATGTCACATCTAATTAACCTTACAATATTTGATTATAATTTTATCTTTATTTTCTTCCTTTTT
>JBBPBT010000770.1:2060220-2081172 GCA_037974875.1 Cicer bijugum | reverse complement strand
GAGAGTGGAAAAATTTAAAAAAAAAAAAGCCAAGACAATTTGGTACATAAGTTTGAAAAAGGAGATTTAGATATTAAATTTTGAGAAAGAGGGCAGTTAAAAAAAAAACCCTGATTTGTAAGTTTTTCCTGGGGAGGCAAAAATAATGAGAGGAAGATTTATTAGATCAATTGGAATATACTTTTCACTAAAAACAATAATGATGACTTAGGCTTTCCATACATTAGAGCTTTCAATGACGCTTTATTAACAAAGCATGGATGAAAGCTTATGCCATACCAATAATTCTTATAACGTTGATTTAAATATGTATTTGTTCTTTATAATTACACATTTTTGTATTTATTTTGATTTTCGTAAATTTTTTTTGTTTGATTAACTATAAATATAATTTCATTTTAAAATAATAATTCTATCTAATTTCAATTACAAAAATTATAACACCGCTAAAATATAATATTTTTTAACAAAGTTTTTTAAATATAATTAAATTATAATATTTTTAACCTAAAATTAATTTCAAAATGTTGAAAGTTTTTTGTGGTCCTAGCATGCTATTATTGTCGTGCCCTTCGACTCCCTTATAGCTGCGGAAGTATGGATTTGGTGAGGATTTGCTTGAATTTTTATAGAATCCGATGAATCAATTGTACTGTATGCATTATAAAGTTAATCACATCACATCATATATTCATCATAAAAAAAAAACCAAGAAAGATGAGCAAATCAGTGGTGCATTTTTTGGAATCGGGGCAGGCATGATTGCTATCACTAAAAGCAGACAACTGGAGAGGAGAAGCAGAAGAAGACTTAGGGACCGAACACTTGAGTAATTGTCATTAAGACCTTGTAAAAAATAAAGAATCAAGTCATGATCACGATACTGAGTTAACGTCTTAAACGTGTTACAACAGCCAGTAGAGAAAGAATTGCAAGAAGGAATGTGTCTGAAATTGAAGGGTTCATAAGAGAGCTTATTGAGAGTTGTAAAATAAGTCGTGACCCTGGAATCCCCTTGTTAAGTGGTGGACAAATATGAAGATATTTGAGAAATTATGACAAAATCACCTTGAGAAATCAGTTCTTGAGTTCTTGCCAAACACCAGATGCATTGTCAATCCAAAGAATGCTACCAACAATATCAAGAGAAATTGAGTGATAGAGGCAGAAAAGAACAAGCGTATTGCAATGTTTCCAGGCACGAAATTGAACGATGAAGGTATGTCGGCCATAGAAAAAGAAATAGAAAATGGTAAACCTAAATGAACAAAGAAGAGAAAGAAAATAAAAGGTGACAGTTATGAAGACAACCCAACAAATTCAAAGACAACCCAACAAATTCCAATATTGAAGGTTATGTTTTCAAGAGTCCCATATCTAATATATGCAATAGTATTACTTCTATGACTATCACCAATTCTACTAAGAAGAATTTAGATTACTAGGGTCATGGGAATGATTTGTAAGATATGAATATATAAATATTATTGATGTTTTCTTTTTTCTTAAGAAAAAGTTACACTTTTATCTTTCTATATATCTTTATGAGTTTGTTCCTTAATATCAGGTTTTTTTTATTATGAATATATGATGTGATGTTATTAACTTTATAATCCATATAGTGGTATTGATTCATTGGTTTCTATCTATCCATGATAAATTTAATTATACAAAGTTAAAAAATTATATTAAATAGTATGTTGAAATTGTGCACCCAATTATATTCTCTCATTTTCGTTAAATCTAATTTTTATTTATGATAAACACACTTTCCCAAAATAGAATTTGAGTTTAAATTTAAATTGGATATAAACACTTTCTCATGCAAGACCCCACCAACCAACCATGGATCTTTACAAAACAAAGTATTATTTCCATTTCATATAATTGAAAACAATTTTTTATCAAATCATTCGTCTTCAATACCAACTTTTTCGGCAAAAATATCATTTCACCACACAGACCCCCTCAAACTAGCCCCCCTAAATTCCCCAACTTCCAGTCCTTATTTATTGATCAATACCTTAACCCATAGGCCTTATGACTCTGTTTTTAACCTCCAGCGCCATTTATTCAATTGAGCTTTATTAAAAACTTTCAAATCTCAAACTCCTAATCCACAATTCTCTAATGACAAACAAACCTTCTCCCAATTGACCCAATGAACCTTACTCACTTCCTTATTCTCTCCCCAAAGAAATGATTTAAAAATAGATTCTAGTTTATAAAGGTTGCTTGAAGGAGCATTTAAAAGGAAAGAAAATAAACCGACAATGCAGATAAAAACAACTTTTTAGGAGTACTAAATGACCATCCAACGACAAAGTTCTAGAGTTCCAACCAGCTAATCTATTTTGAATCTTCTAATAATAGGTTTCCAAAACACTTTACGTCGGGAATTATCACCAATAGGCAACTCCAAATTTTGAATGGGACAGATCTCAACTTACAATTAAGAATCTTTGCCGCAGTTTGAAGCCATGAACTGTTAACATTAAGATCTGTTTACATACTTTTATGAAAATTAACCTTTAGGTCAGATTGAAGCTCAAACCCCAACAAATTAGCCTTGATTGCTCTAATATTATCTCAACAATTATCTCCCATGATTAATATATCATCTACATAGTGTAAAAGAGAGACATGAAACTCATTTGAGCCTACCTAAAAATCTTTGAATAGATTGACTTCCACAGAAGTAGTAAAAAGAGCATTCAAACCCTCAACATCCACTACTAAAAAAAACGGATTTTAACGTCGGCCAAACCCGACGTTAACGTTGATTTAGCGTCCGATTAGCGTCGACGTCGGGCCTAGGCTAAAACGGTCAGACCTACTCTAATCTGACGCTAAAACAAATGGAACATCCGACGCTAATTTAAAAAATTATTGCGTCGGATGGTCCAACGCTAAATTCAAGTAACTTTATCATTAATGTAGCGTCGGTCAGACCGACGCTACGATCAACTTTATTAATTATTCGTTTTTCTCTTATATACATCTTATTTATATTTGAATCTATTCTCTAATGAGTTTTTCTCTCTTCTAAGATATCATTCTAACCACCTCCATTGCATGTGTGTAAATGCACTTTTTTGCTAACCTCACAAAACTAACATGTTTTTCCAAATTTGAAGTAATGAAATATTGAAGTAATACATGTTATATGCACACAACCACACAAGTCAACTGTTCCAAGATCAGGACAACCATAAGCCAAACTTATCACACCATCCAAGGTTCAGAGACTGCATCTGAATGCAGTAGTGTCTAATGGCCAGTAGTTCTTTAAATCATGAGGGTTATAATTCAAATCTATCTTAATTTTTATATGATTGTTAATAAAGCCAATAACTAGTATATATTATATTAATACGTTTAGTGCAGTATCAGATGCTGCTCTAACACATCCACAAAGATTAAGAACTTTGAGTTTTCTATAGAAACCAGCAAGGTATGCCATTGCATTGTCACTAAATGCTGAACATCCACTAAACTTTGAGATTAAGAACTTTGAGTTTTCCACTAATGTCCCTACAACATTATCGCATACAATATTGCAAAAGGCATATATCTATTTCTTTTGCTGAAAAAGGGCATAAATACAACCACATGATAATACTAAACCAAAAAGAGTATTCATCAAAACTGTTGGAATTTGAGTTTCAAAAACTATTTAAAAATCACAATTTATGCCACCGAAGATATTACTGGGTTGAGTCGCGGACTAGGTCGCTCTCTTTAAGACGTTTCGTGACACTGCCTAAATTGTGCAAAGCAGACTATCAACCACGAAGTCCCCAGGATAAAACAGCCCAGATCACTGTATCGGAGTTCTCCTGCACTGTAAAAAACCGTTTTAGAATTACACCCTCAATATGACGCTTAAAGTCACTCTTAATATGACGGTTAAAATCACTCGCAATATGGTACTACGACCACTCATAACTACAGCATAACGACCGCTCTAAAAAACGAAGGGACTACGACATAATAGCCGCTCTAAAAAACGAAGGGACTACGACATAATAGCCGCTCTAAAAACCGAAGGGACTGCGGTATAATAACCGCTCTAAAAACCAAAGGGACTACGGTATAATAACCGCTCTAAAAAACCGAAGGGACTACGGCATAATAACTGCTCTAAAAACCGCATAATAACTGCTCTAAAAACCGAAAGGACTACAGTATAATAACCGCTTTAAAAAAATCGAATGGACTACAGTATAATAACCGCTTTAAAAAACCGAAGTGACTATGGTATAATTACCGCTCTAAAAAACCGAAGGGACTACGGTATAATAACCGCTCTAAAAAACCGAAGGGACTGCGGTATAATTACCGCTCTTAACCGAAAGGGGCAAAAAGAAATGGGAGAAGTGGCTCAAAAAGAGAAAGTTGGAAAAACATCCAACTTTGGTGTTCTTTTCACAATAGTTTGATGCTCATTATATAGTGATGGAAGTAAACTCACATTTCTTTTCTAAGCAATGTGGGACTTTAGTATGTATAGATTTGAAACTACTCAAAATACTAGAGTTTTCCAATGTGGAATTTCAAAATTATTTATTTTCAATGTGGGACTTAACAAGTTGCTTTCCACTTAAATTTACAATAAAAATTTCTTTCTAATGTGGGACTTCAACACATTTTTAAATTCACACTATAACATACTTTTTACCAACAAAAACTAAAACATTTTAAAGCTTTTCATTTTGGAAGACTTGTAGATTTATTCCAGAAATGTACAGGGGAAACCAACTTCAGAAATCCTAAGGATTAATTGATAGAAGCATTCACATATTTCGATTTGTGTGTGTGCGCGCCTGAGAGAGAGTAAACAAGAGCTACAAGTCTTGGACTTCTTATTAATCGCAAAAGAACATTGTTCTTCCGCAACAAAAAAACCAATACGACGTTATTTACTTGACTTTGTAAGTTCAATTTGAATACTTAAATATGTCAGTGACATAAGCATAATTATCAAACTAGGAGATTGCTTGGTCTAGAGAGGAAGAAACTCAACTAAATGAAAAGAATTAGGGTACATGAAACATATATTTCAACCTAAAATGGATTACTATTGATTTTTAGCCTCAAATTTATTACTAAAGTCATTGTATTCAAACAAATACCACTTTACCTCAAAGTCAATTTAAGAGATAATCAATTTTACCGATGCAGAACTAAATACACACACACAAGAATTGATGAATAATGTCAAAAACATGACACCATAATGAGGAATTGAATAAGCAAAGTCAATTTAAACAACAAAAAAACAACAGGAACCAAGAAGACTTTCCAATTCACATCAATAGAATCCTCAATTGAAGAAAAATAGTTCCACACATAAATATAACATTTTTAAGAGAGAAAGCAACATAGTTATTACCATGAGAGTGATAAACGAGCAAGGCCAAAGAAAATAGAATCTCTCCAACCACAACAAACACCAGAAGCTTTAATCATCGTCTGATCATCCACAAGAGAATTAATTTGCATCAAAAGCTCCACATGAATATCCTTCCATTTAGTGATAACACCAGCCTTGATGTATGCTCATTTCCCATCACCAGCAACCATCATAAGATTCTCAAAGAACAAACCCGCAATTGATAGGTTATTGCAGCCTTCAGTTTTAACCGGACAAACCCACAATATCTCCCAGTTATGAGAATTGTTTAACTAAAACAGGAAGAAAAAAAAATAAAGTCAAGGAAATGTATGCCGAAGTTTCATCATGCATTGTCATTTCTCTATGATGATAAAAGTCTTACTTCTTTGAGAAACCAAAAGCTATAATCTTGAAGTTGATACTCCTTGTACCTAAGCATATAACAAGGCTTTCATTTATTGAATCACACTATGATCTCAAGAACTGTTACAATAAAGAAAAACTATGTTTATCAAAACTTTAGCTTTCACCAATTAGCAAAAGACAATAACCATTTACCAATTATTCACCACCACAAAACAATCCAAATCGATGTGACCGAGCAATTTGCAAAATGGAAAATTACACAATCACACTACATACAAAACAAAAATATATTTATAAAAAAATAAAAGGGCCTAACCTTAAAAGTAGGATACATTACATAAATACCCTAACAAATTTCTCGATTATATTTTTACATTATTAAGACTTTGCAAAACACTTCAAACATAGCACAAGTGGTACAGCAGAAAGACAAACACAACTCAACAGGTTAAGAGAATTGTGATCAAAATAACTCCTTTTTTTTTTATCAAATCGGAATATACATACACAAAACAGAAATTGCAAGCGGCGATGAAACTGGGAAAAATCAAAATCAAAACTTTTTCTAGGTAAATTAATCAGAGTCATAAATGGTGATGATGATAACATGAATGAATAAAAAATAAAGAACTATGTATGATAACTATAGAAATGATGAATTTACCGGTAAAAGAGGAATAAAGGCAAAAACTTTGTGGCATATTAGAGCAATTTGGAATTATAGAGAAGCGTTATTGTGCTTCTCTGAAATTGTGAGAGTGAGGAGAAGGTCCAAATAGTGTGAAGAGAAGACGAGAGTGAGACGGCGAGAGAGTGAGGAGGGGAAACGGGGACGCGGCGAGATGGTGAGAGTGATAGGGGGATGACGACGAAGAGGGAGGGCGAGGGTTAGGGAAAAATAAAGTAAGGGAAAAATGAAGTGTGGAGATAGGGCAAAGGGGGGCGGGTGGTGAGGGATATTAGGGAAAAAAAATTTAATTTTTCAAATCAAGAAAAAAAAATTATTTCAATAAGATAGACAAATTAGCGTCGACCAATCCGACACTAATACGGTAACTAAATTAAAAAGAAAGTATTTGTCATATTTTGCTTAATGCAAAAAATTTTAGCATACTAGCGTGGACTTGACCGACGCTAAGCAGACGCTAGTTAGCGTCGGAGTCGCTGTCCGACGCTAAATATGGCAACTAAAACAAGTTTTTCTAGTAGTGATATATTAGAAACAAGAATAGAGATAGATGGTCACCTTGTCTCAATCCCATCCGCATAAGAAACTCTTATGTAGGACTCCTATTCACTAGCACAAAAACTAATACGGAACCAACACATTCCAAAATTCATTTACGCCATTTCTCTGAAAAACCCATATTTGCCATCACTAACTCTAAGTAATCCCACTCAACTGAGTCAAGTGAGTCATATGTCTTCTTTTTTGCCTCAAGGACCACTTCATTTGCAATTAAGATCACTTCCAAAATTTGCAATTGAGATTCAGTTATTACAGAACCAATCACCCGACTCAGTCTATTCGCCAACACTTTGACAAAATTTTATACATACATCCCACTAATGAAATAGGTATACAATCAGATAAGACTTGTAGATTATCTTTTTTGGGAATCAAAATTATAAAGGAGTAATTTGATCCTTTTACCAACCTCTCAATCATATGAAAATCACCTAGAAATCTCTTAAAGTCACCTTTTATGTTCTCCCAAAACTCTTTCAAAAACCCCAAATGTACCCCATCTGGGTCTGAACTTTTGTAACTGTCACAATCCCACACTGCTTGTTTGACTTTCTCTTCACTAAATCCAACTAATAATGTATTAGCTTGCATTAGCAAGGGATAATTAAACTGCAAGTTATCCAGACCCATGTGGATGGATCTGGTGGATTTAAAATGACCGTCAAAATCATTAAATATTGCACTTCTCATTGGCTCTACCCTTTCGACACGCATAGCCCCAACCTCAATACTAAGAATCGAATAACGACGTATTTTAAAAGTTTTGTTAACTCATATTTTAAATTAGAATCGACAAAATATTGCATCTCAGGCAATCTTATTTTTTTAAAGATTATTATTATTTTCAAGTTTAAGATCACCAAATTGTCACAACTCAAATGTCTTAAAACAATGATTGGCAAAATTATCGTCTCACCTAATCTTTTTTTTTTTTTTTGAATAAGCCAAAAAAAAATATATTCAAGAAACGTTCTAAGCACAAGAAGTGTGAATAAAATAAACTTTTTAATGTTTCTATTGTATAACCAAAACAAATAAGAAATACAAACTAAATTACTCAAACTAGAAGTAAATTAATTAACCACAAGCGATGGCAGTGCACTCTAAGCGTTGAGAGCGCTATTGGTTATACCCATAACAAAATTCTTTTATATGAAATTAGATCCACCTCCATAGTAAAAGTTGGATTTGTTCAATAATAAGTTTTGTATTCAAAACATGCGAATGAAAAATCGTCTCATTTCTTGATTTCTAAATAGCCTACATCACCACAAAGCAAACTAAATTAATTATTTGATGTGTTACACGACCGCATGAAAAAAGACCATCAAATTGATTAGTGTGGTTCATTACATCCTTATGAAATACACCAAATAGTCCAAACCAATTCAAAACACCATACCACACAGATCCAAAAAGAGAACACACGAAAAACAGATGACTGACTGTTTCAACTTCTCCACAACCTGCTACAGATTGTTGATCTTCCACATAAATGATTCCTCGATAAAACAAATTATCCTTTGCATGCAACCTATCTTGAAACAACATCTACACTAATAATGATACTTCTTCTTAGACCAAAGGATGCTACATCAGGTCTTGAACGTTAGCCAATAAAATCCTACATTGCTCCATTAATTCCTCCTCCTACACAAACAACAACCTCTGTTATCTCCACTCTTGAATATCCTCATGTCGCAACATCTCTAACATAACCTCTAATTTTCCTCTTGTTGCAAAGACAAACGAGATAACCTACTAAATTTCTCATGCAAGACCCCACCACTTTTTATCATATCATTCGTCTTCAATACCAACTTTTCCCGCAAAATATCATTCCACCGCACAGACCCCCTCAAACTACCCCCCTAAATTCCCCAACTTCCCGTCTATATTTATTGATCAATACCTTAACCCAAAAGCCTTATGACTCCGTTTTTAACCTCCAACGCCTTTTATTCAATAGAGCTTTATTAAAAACTTTCAAATCTCAAACTCCAAATCTACAATTCTCTAATGGCAAACAAACCTTCTCCCAATTAACCCAATGAACCTTACTCACTTCCATATTCTCTCCCCAAATAAATGATATAAAAATAGATTCTAGTTTATAAATGATGCTTGAATGAGCATTGAAAAAGGAAAGAAAATAAACCGACAATGCAGATAAAACAACTTTGAGGAGTACTAAATGACCATCCAACGACAAAGTTCTAGAGTTCCAACCAGCAAACCTATTTTGAATCTTCTAATAACAGGTTCCCAAAACACTTTACGTCGGGAATTATCACCAATAGGCAACTCCAAATTTTGAATGGGATAGATCTCATCTTACAATTAAGAATCTCTGTCGCAGTTTGAAGCCATGAACTGTTAACTTTAAGACCTGTTAACATACTTTTATGAAAATTAACTTTTAGGTCAGATTGAAGCTCAAACCCCAACAAATTAGCCTTGATTGCTCTAATATTATCTCAACAATTATCTCCCATGATGAATGTATCATCTGCATATTGCAAAAGAGAGACATGAAACTCATTTGAGCCTACCGAAAAATCTTTGAATAGATTGACTTCCACAGAAGTAGTAAAAAGAGCATTCAAGCCCTCAACATCTATTAGAAACAAGAACAAAGATAGAGGGTCACCTTGTCTCAATCCCATCTGCATAACAAACTCTTATGTATGACTCATATTCACTAGCACAAAAACTAATATGTAACCAACACATTCCAAAATCCATTTACGACATTTCTCTAAAAAACCCATCTTTGCCATCACTAACTCTAAGTAATCCCACTCAACTGAGTCAACTAAGTCATTTGTCATCTTTTTTGCCTCAACGACAACTTCATTTGCAATTAAGATCACTTCCAATATTTGCAATTGAGATTCAGTTATTACAGAACCAATCACCCAACCTCTCATTCATATGAAAATCACCTAGAAACCTCTTAAAGTCACCTTTTATGTTCTCCCAAAACTCTTTCAAAAACCCAAAATGTACCCCATCCGGGCCTGGACTTTTGTAACTGTCACAAACCCACACCGCCTGTTTGACTTTCTCTTCACTAAATCCAACTAATAATGTATTAGTTTGCATTCGCGAGGGATAATTAAACTGCAAGTTATCCAGACCCATGTAGATTGATCTGGTGGATTTAAAATGACCTTCAAAATGATTAAACATTGCACTTCTCATTGGCTCTACCCTTTTGACACGCATAGCCCAAACCTTAATACTAGGAATCGAATTATGACGTATCCTATTAGATACAATACCATGAAAAAACTTTATGTTTGCATCTCATTCTCTCAACCATTGCATCCACAAACATTGCCACTGAATACTGCAATTCAACTAAGACCAAGAACAAATATTAGCTTACAATTGTCTACGCTCTTCAATCTCCATGCACGTCTAATAGAACACATGATTCTGCTTTAATATCTAACTTATTTACCTCCTCTTTAACCACCTTTATCTTGTCAAATAGGTTGCTGCAATGTTCATTATGTAAACTCCTCAAGCCATTTTTGATATTTTTCAACTTCTACTTAAGTACAAAGCCCCTAACAAAACATCGTATAATTATCTCATACCTCCTTAACAAAATCCTTTTAAGCATCAAATTCCTCCCAACAGTTCAATATATGAAAAGGTCTTGGTCCCCAATTATCCCAATCATTACACAAGAATAATGGACAATGATATGATAAGCCTTTATCCAACGACAATTGCGAACAATTGGACCATTGACGACCCCACCTCTTTGATAAAAGAAATCAGTCTAATCTGCTTATGGCCGATCCATCCAAACAACCCCAAGTAAAAGCTCTATCATTTAAAGGCAAATCAATAAATTATTATTCCTTAATAAAATTATTAAAGCACAAAATGTCTTCCATTTTGATATACTCAATCCTCCATTTCCTTTCACTTTCCTTCCTAATTGCATTTAAATCTCCACACACACACCAACAACAATCTACATCATTCTCAATCTTCTCGAATATTCCATAGATCTCACTTCTCAGTCTTATCAGAAGGTGCATAAACATTTACCTTATAAATTTTTTCTCTAGTATCCTTCCACTCCCCCTCCATAACTAATGCGTGATTTCATATGGAAGAAATCCACATATTGACCCGCGAGCTATCCCACAAAGTTAGAATACCTCTAGATCTACCTATTAAGGGTTTGGATGAAAATCTAAACCCTATCGATCCCCACACAATTTTACACATTGTTTCCTCCACAACCTCCAACTTTGTTTCTTGAACACATACTATATCAGATTTTTTATATTTTACTAAACCCTACAATTCATTTTTCTTTGCAATCCCTCCCATGCCTCTAATATTATAACATAACATCTTCATTATCAACCTTACTATCACGAAAAACCTCCTACCCCCTCAATTTCTTTCTTCCAATGCATTTTTTTCCAATATTCACTCTATCCCTTTTTTCCATTTCCGTTAATTTTTCATCTATAATATTTTCCTCCTCTTGTGGAATTAACCTGACCTCTTTTACAAAACTTAATACTTTTTTATCCACCTCTATCACTTCATTATTAAGTAAAGCCAAATGCCTTCAATCTTCCCGAGATGAAGAATCAATCAAACTAGTCGAAGAAGAAACACTTACTTGATTTAATAAAGCAGACAAAGCTGCTTGCATCATATTCTTTTTATATTGAGCCTCTAACAAGAGTATTTGTTTTCGTTGATGCTCTAGTATCCTAGCTATTCGTTTCAAAGATAAAAATTCTCTGGATTGACTTTTTAGGAAATTCGCTTTTGAAAAGTCATTTTTCTGTGAACCTTCGTTATGTATAATTCTACATGGCTTTCCAGCATGCACTTTAGACCCCTTTATGTTTAAACATGTAGCTAAGCTCACCTTACAGTGAATAAGGCTCGTGCTACTACCGCCTAGTCCGGATCCAATATCACAAGTTTGCTCATTCAAACTACTTTCCCGTGTTGCTCCATCCATTTAGAAAACAATAAACTCTCACCACATTAAATGGAATTATTTCATGTTGACCAAGTTCAATGGACCTCTCCATGCCACCTTGAATTTGAACCAACGAATTTGCACATCAATTTTTCTCTCAACCTTTTTCATCCATATTGATTTTGAATAAAATGAATTTATATGCATATATAATTTCATTAGTGATTGATGTTGGTTGGATATAGCTCACTAATACTTAATAAGAGAATATAATAAGAATTATTATAAAACAGAAAAAAAAAAACTAAAAGAATTGAATAAAACTTCCACACAAAAAAATTAAAACTACGTCAAAAGATACGTTTTTTTATTTAAGTTATATAATGGACAAAAGATACATTTTTTATTTAATTTATATAATGGACAAAAGATACAATTTTTTTATTTAATTTATATAATGGACAAGAGATACATTTTTAATTTAATTTATAATGGAAAAAATAAAGATACTATTTAAAAAAAAAATAGTTAACGGTAAGTTTTCAAGATTTTCAGATTTTTGAAAAAAAGATACGTTTTCTAATCAATCATGTTTTGTTATTAGTGATAACCCACCAATATAAATTAACACAACATATGCAATCAACATTCAACAAACAAATTCAAGCTTGCAATTTTTCTTTCTCCAAATTTGCTTCAACCAATTTCTTTCTACAAAATCAAGTGAAACAAGATGGTTCAACCAATTTGTTTGAATAAAGGATGTGGTTCCTATGATGCTGTTGGTATCAAGAATATATGTGGAAAGTGTTTTAGAGAAAATCTCAAAGACAACACAACAAATTCAAATATTGAAGGTTATGTTTTCAAGAGTCCCATATCTAATATATGCAATAGTATTACTTCTATGACTATCACCAATTCTACTAAGAAGATGGGCAAAAGTACCGATAACAAAAATTCTACTATACTTGGATAGTAGATTATTGGGTAGTTATGATAGTTACAAAATTGTTATTAGATACTATTGATGGGGATGATTTGTAAGATATGAATATATAGATACTATTGATGTTTTTTTTTTCTTAATAAAAAATTACATTTTTATCTTTGTATATATCTTTATGAGTTTGTTCCTTAATATTATATTAGGTTCTTTTTTATTATGAATATATGATGTGATTAAATGAACCTTCCTCTCGTTATTTTTGTTCCCCCATCAAAATTTACAAATCATTTTCTCCAACAAATTACAAAGGTCTTTTGAGAAGATGAAACAACTCATATATAATTGATCTATAAAAAATCTTCAGATTACTTCAATTTAATTTTCTTTCTCTTGGCTCAAACGATTTACAGCTCTATCACTAATCAATATGACCGATTTATCATGAATGTGATTAAATATACAACTTATTTGAGTTTTTTAAGGGACTTTTCTAATAACAAATTAATGTATATTTACATCAACATCTACACAAACTAGTTAGTCAACAATCGAAACTAAATTAACAAATACTTTGAGGATAAGAACTAATCTTCATTTTTAATTGAATCACATGTCAAATTGGCAATATATATTTTAAATTTTGAATGATTAAGCTAGTGGTTTACAACTCAAAACAATATTAAAATAGTAAAAAATTAATTGAATTTTACAAAAAAATAATTAATTTAATTTTAATATAAAATGCGGTCTCACGATTTTTCACGATTTTTCAAATTTCAAGTTTGCATGTTCTTCTTCGTTCATTTACTAAGCAAATTTGGAGAAGTTGGAAAAGCTTGAATTTGTTTGTTGAAAGTTGATTGAATATGTTGTGAATTTATATCGGAATTTATATCGGAATTTATATCGGCATGTTATCACCAATAACAATCTATGTTTAATTAGAAAACGTATCTTTTCGAAAATCTTGGAAATTATTTTTTGATAAGATAACAAAATCATTATCTAATTTTATTTTGAAATATTATCTTTATTTTTTTATTATAAATTAAATAAAAATTGTATCATTTGTCCATTATGTAATTCTATTTTTTTTATTTGAGTAAAAAAAAATCCCAAAGTTTAGTTCAACTTTTCCTTTTTCTATTTTTTCAAATTTAATTGAATTTTTTATTTTTAAATATTATTATATTTATTTTATATATTATTTGACTTTAACCATAATTCTTTAACACATTAAACAATTTATGATTGATTTATAGCATCAAAATAAATATTATTAGATTTTAATTGATGAGTGAATTTTTTAATAGACAAAAAAATTGGGCTACTACACTTCTCAAGATGCAATTTGGGATCGAACACTTGAGTAATTGTCATTAAGACCTTCTAAAAAATAAAGAATTAAGTCATGATCACGATACTGAGTTAACGTCTTAAACGTGTTACAGCAGCCAGTAGAGAAAGAATTGCAAGAAGGAATGTGTCTGAAATTGAAGGGTTCATAAGAGAGCTTCTTGAGAGTTGTAAAATAAATCGTGACCCTGGAATCCCCTTGTTTAGTGGTGGACAAATATGAAGTTATTTGAGAAATTATGACAAAATCACCTTGAGAAATCGGTTCTTGAGTTCTTGCCAAACACCAGATGCATTGTCAATCCAAAGAATGCTACCAACAATATCAGGGGAAATTGAGTGATAGAGGCTCAAAAGAACAAGCGTATTGCAATGTTTCCATGCACGAAATTGAACGACGAAGGTATGTCGGCCATGGAAAAAGAAATAGAAAATGGTAAACCTAAATGAACGAAGAAGAGAAAGAAAATAAAAGGTGACAGTTACAAAAGTCTAGGCCCGGATGGGGTACATTTTGGGTTTTTCAAAGAGTTTTGGGAGATCATAAAAGATGATTTTAAGAGATTTCTAGGTGATTTTCATATGAATGAGAGGTTGGTAAAAGGATCAAATTACTCCTTTATAATTTTGATTCCCAAAAAAGATAATCTGCAAGTCTTATCTGACTGTATATGTGACACCCTAAACCCCAAATAATTTTTTTTTTTAAGATAAAGAATATCACATAATCATAAACATGTCACATAAATCCAAAATTTCTATCAAACATAATGACATCGAAATCATAATATCAAAACAACAGAATCCTTTTTTTGAAGTACACATACTTATGTTTTAAATTCAGTGAAAATATAGTCTCAACCCGATGTCACTATCAAAGCGGGAATTCCCAAAATAAAAATGCTCAAAATAACATCAATATAATGCATATAGATAGAGTCTCCAAGACGTGACGGCTTCCGCCTCTCTGATGGTATTAGTCATCACCTGCAACGTACAACTCGTCTGCGTCCGTCGCAAACGCCAAACACAAACAACCAGGGATGAGTATCGAAATTATGTAACAATATAAAATACACAAGGAGAACACGCAAGCAATCAAATTATCACAATCTCAAAAACAGTCAAATATCAACGATTTATCAAATTCATTCACAATAAGATAATTACCATGATTAAATGTTATGGACGTCCTATACTCTATACTTCATCATTTGGTACCATTCTAGTCTGAAGTACTTGGTTAGGAGGTCTGATATTATGTCACTACAAGAGTGGACGAACAATTCATGAATGGCCAAGTCCTCATAGATCCCCTCAACTCAACCCGAGACACATATACGCGACAGTCGGGGTACTCTTGTGTTGCACGGTAGTTCCCGGCCTTAAGGAATAACCCACTAATCCACTTAGGAATTCCCCCACTAGGTGTACCCCCAAGGTCTATCAGTCTTACCTGATAGTTTGACTGTAGCCCTCCACGATCAGACTCATTCAGTTGTACTTCCCCAAATCACTAGGTTTGTCAGACCCTCACTATATGGTGACAAAATAATCCTAACTCCAAAATCTACAACACATATCTTAGACTTACTCGATCATCACAACTCACTAAGTTTTAGTTTGACTTCACAATATTAATCATTATATATCTTTATCAGTCAATTACAATAAAATCACAATATTTGGTTTACACTACTCACCATACACAATCCAATTTCATCAATCACATAATAAGGAATTCAATAGGTGGCACGTTCTAGTAATATCACAAATTCAATCAAGTAACAAAAACATTCAAGTACACATCATTCATACATTAACAATCAGCATAAGATTTCATAAAATCAGACAACATACAATCTTGATATAAATAAATTCACGACAATTCTATAAGTTACTAATTTATATTTTAATCTTCACTATTACCATTCATATTTTATTAATTAATTATTATTACTCAATAGGGCTCAACCGTACGTAGTAAGCCCCGAATGAACATCTGGGAATTTCAGTATTCCCGTTCATCTCACGTTATTTTATACTCATAAAATCGAACCTCATCTCACCCCTTACCTTAGCCAATGATTTTTCCCAACGAAGTCGATCCGCTGATTTAATGTGTCCCGTCTTCGTCAATCACCGTCTCTAACAGTCCACGAGCGAGAATAAATCAACGCAACAACCAATTACAATTTAGTTACTTGCTCCAACGAATAAATACTTTACTTATTATTAATACATAAATTAATTATCTGCTATTTGTATTAAAATCCAAAGATATATTTAACATCATCGAAACATACATATTATTATACTAATCGAAAATAATTTCTAATTTTAATTAAAATAGGACAGAGTCACACATTTAAATTATTATGACGTATATTTGTAGTTTCGGTGTTAAAAGCATAATTAAAGATACCCTAACAAAAATTCTTTTCTGGAGTGAGATTAGTCTAATTACTCATGACTGAATTGTATGTTATTATAATGACAATACCATTTTTTCCAATGCCTCTAATTGCTTGCAGAACAACAAAATTTTGATATTATGCATGTAAATCGTAACTACTGGTCTCAGAAATTCCAGTAAGTAACTAAATAATCATTTAAGCCACAAAGGCATATTGATCATATTAAATAATTCTCCATCAAATCATGAGATAAATTGAGGAACTATGGTTTGCACAAGACATTGTTTCTCATAGTTAGCTGATAGGCATATATTGCCTGAACATAAACGTAGGATTTGACATAAATAAAAGAAAAATCCTAAATATTAGATAAATCACTACTTAAGCTAGGCAAAAGAATTGTTTAGGGGGATTTTCTATTTGAAATCACAGTCCTTATATTTTATTTTTACAACTAGGAATATGTAGTTCACCCCCAACAGGAGATTGAGAAGGCAAACTATGACTACCCCTATACTGCCCAACATTTATATGACTCGATCAATAACCCAATTTTGATATAGTCGATGGAATTAGGAAAACATACTCCTTAAATTTATTTAGATCAAATAGTATTAATTGATGGAATTAAGGAAAGATACCTGCTGAATGGTTACGCTATATTGTAGTGTTGTTGTTAGAACCCAGGGACTAAACACCGTTGCGGCAGACTTATTTTCTTTTTCTGTCGTTCGGTGCATACGCGTAACTTAGGCTAATTATATTTATAATATATATATATATATATATATATATATATATATGGTCAATGTATATAAGACTCCAATATGATTATTATTATTGATATTATTATGTATTATTATTATTCATTATTATTATTATTATTATTGTTATTATTATTATTCTAAACCCATTTTATTAGTTCTAAAAGTAATAGATTAGTGTAGCAACACAAATTCACTCATTGAATGATTTTATTTAAATATATATATATATATATTATTTATTTTGTAAGTTAATTATAATTAATATTAATAATTTAAATCAATTAATAAGGCAACACATAAGGCAACCACATAGAAGTTATTACACCACACTAATAGTAATAATTTATCATAATATTAATAAAATATTTTAATACGAATTTTGGGGTGTTACAGTATACCTATTTCATTAGTGGGATGTATGTATAAAGTTTTGTCAATGTGTTGGCGAATAGACTGAGTTGGGTGATTGGTTATGTAATAACTGGATCTCAATTGCAAATTTTGAAAGTGATCTTAATTACAAATGAAGTGGTCGTTGAGGCAAAAAATAAGACATATGACTCAGTTGACTCAGTTGATTCAGTTGAGTGGGATTACCTAGAGTTAGTGATGGCAAAGATGGGTTTTTCAGAGAAATGGCATAAATGGATTTTGGAATGTGTTGGTTCCGTATTAGTTTTTGTGCTAGTGAATAGGAGTCCTACATAAGAGTTTGTTATGCGGATGAGATTGAGACAAGGTAACCCCCTATCTCTGTTATTGTTTCTAATAGATGTTGAGGGCTTGAATGCTCTTTTTACTACTTCTGTGGAAGTCAATCTATTCAAAGATTTTTAGGTAGGCTCAAATGAGTTTCATGTCTCTCTTTTACAATATGCAGATGATACATTAATCATGGGAGATGATTGTTGAGATAAGATTAGAGCAATCAAGGCTAATTTGTTGGGGTTTTAGCTTCAATCTGACCTAAAGGTTAATTTTCATAAAAGTATGTTAACAAGTCTTAATGTTAACAGTTCATGGCTTCAAACTGCGGCAGAGATTCTTAATTGTAAGATGAGATCTGTCCCATTCCAAATTTGGAGTTGCCAATTGGTGATACTCTCCGGCATAAAGTGTTTTGGAAACTTGTTATTAGAAGATTCAAAATAGGTTAGTTGGTTGGAACTCTAGAACTTTGTCGTTGGATGGTCATTTAGTACTCCTCAAAATTGTTTTATTTGCATTGTCGGTTTATTTTCTTTCCTTTTTCAATGCTCCTTCAAGCATCATTTATAAACTAGAATCTATTTTTAAATCATTTCTTTGGGGAGAGAATAAGTAAGTGAGTAAGTTTCATTGGATCAATTGGGAGAAGGTTTGTTTGCCATTAGAGAATTATGGATTAGGAGTTTGAGATTTGAAAGTTTTTAATAAAGCTCTATTGAATAAATGGCGTTGGAGGTTAAAAATGGAGTCATAAGGCCTTTGGGTTAAGGTATTGATCAATAAATATGGAGTGGAAGTTGGGGAATTTAGGGGGAGTAGTTTGAGGGGGTCTGTGTGGTGAAATGATATTTTTGCGGAAAAAGTTGGTATTGAAGACGAATGATTTGATAAAAAATTGTTTTCAATTATAGGAAATGGGAATAATACTTTGTTTTGCAAGAACATTTTGGATAGTAATGTAAACATGTTTTTAATTGTTTTAAAACAGATTTGAGACTTGGATAATGTGTTTAACGTCTATATTTAGTTTAAAATAAATATTAGAAGCCTTTCATCAACTATAAATTGAAGACAATTTGAATATGAAGGAAGTAGTTTAATTTTCAATCTACCAACACTTGTTTAAGTAAGAACAAATAAAAAACTCTTCATGCCATCTCCAGTTGTCTTCACTATATTTGTCGATCATTATTTACTAAATTTGTGTTTACTTATCTCAAATAAAGAGTTGACAATCATTAAATCTCAGATAATTTTTATTGTATACATTGAAATTAACTCAAGTTTATCTTTTATGTTAGATTGAGAGTGTTTGTAAAAATTCTAAAGCGGCTGTGAAAATCCTTTCAAGGTGATAGTAAAAATTCTTTCTAGGTTAAAAGGGTAAGATTGTAATTGATCAAGGTGTGATAAAGAGAAAATGTGTTATGAAACACGTAGTGAAAATCTCACGGTTGTGAGGGTTGGATTGTCTGAGTTGGATGAACAAATATGTACTTGTTGCGTGTGATCTGTATATCCTCATCTTTAATGATTTACACACACAAAACACACTTCACTATTAATTTTTTTATTTTTTTTCAACTTCTTAACTTTATGAAAACTGTCGAGAGTATTCTATTCAGTGAAGATATTAATAATCAAGATTTGATTACCAAGTTTAATTCTGAGTAACACATCAATTAAAATGTATTAACTAAATTTTAAAATGGTCATAATTAAAGTGTATTAACTAAATTGGTGGGCAGTGAAAAATATATTCTATGAAAAATAACAACTTTGTAACTATCATAACTGTCCAATAATCTAGTATCAAGGTACAGTAATTTGATTTACACGTATCAATAGATTATGGAGAAACTAATCAATTAGGATAATTTAAAGATTTTGTTTAGTCAGAATGTCCTAAAGGAGACAAAGGCTCTTATCCTTTCTTGGCTTCCCATGAAGAGTTACCCTACCTTCAATATTTGAATTTTTTGGGAATCGCTTTATTTATAACGGAAAAAAATAAAGATACTATTTCTAAATAAAATTAGTTAACGGTAAGTTTTCTAGATTTTTTAAGATTTTCAAGATTTGAAGATTTTCGGAAAAAAGATACATTTTCTAATGAATCATGTTTTGTTATTAGTGATAACCCGCCAATATAAATTAACATAACATATGCAATCAACATTCAACAAACAAATTCAAGCTTGCAATTTTTCTTTCTCCAAATTTGCTTCAACCAAATTCTTTCTACAAAATCAAGTGAAACAAGATGGTTCAACCAATTTGTTTGAATAAAGGATGTGGTTCCTATGATGCTGTTGGTATCAAGAATATCTGTGGAAAGTGTTTTAGAGAAAATCTCAAAGACAACACAACAAATTCAAATATTGAAGGTTATGTTTTCAAGAGTCCAATATCTAATATATGCAATAGTATTACTTCTATGACTATCACCAATTCTACTAAGAAGAATTTAGATTACTAGGGTCATGGGGATAATTTGTAAGATATGAATATATAGATATTATTGATGCTTTCTTTTTTCTTAAGAAAAAGTTACATTTTTATCTTTGTATATATCTTTATGAGTTTGTTCCTTAATATATATCAGGTTCTTTTTTATTATGAATATATGATGTGATGAGATTAACTTTATAATGAATATAGTGCTATTGATTCATCGGTTTCTATAGTGTTAATTTTCATAGGAAATAAAACCTACAATTATATTATAATTTTTGACAAAATTATTTAATGGAAAAAGGGTACGTTTAATTTT
>JBBPBT010000770.1:2037308-2048291 GCA_037974875.1 Cicer bijugum | reverse complement strand
ATAATCGTAGGAATATATCAATTCTTTATTCATATTATCTAAAATTTAGTGAAGACAATAAGGTGTGAATAGATCAATTCTTTTTTTATATTTATCTAGTTTTTAATAACAGTGATCGTAGTAGATTGCAATCAAAAATATGTAGTTTTTAGTGATAATATTCAAAATGTAGCAATACATTCCCTTAAAGTTCACAGTAAATTTGAATGCCATTCAAAATATACTTGACATTTATCTATAGTTCTTAACTTGTTGTGACAAATTTTGTTTGACACTAAAAGTCAATTCCATTGTAGTATCTAAATATTATTGTCTATCAAAATTCTTTTAAATAGATATCATTTATTTTAAATTGTAAAAACATAAAAATAGTGTTATAGTTTTTTTTTTAACTATAGACAAAAGACTCATAACCTTAAACTTTACAAAAACAAAAAGCTTGATATTTTTACTAATTCAGTTAGCATTAAACTCTTGCTGACCAAAAACTGTATTGTTGCCCGATTTCCGAAATAACAAAATCAAAGTTATCAAAATTTCATCCTAATTTCAAATTAAATTCAAATTTGATCCAGTCATATTTGCCCGTCAGGTTAAATCCCTTTGCTACAAGTCTGGCCTTGTACCTAGAAATCTGCCTGTCAGGTTTCAATTTCAGTTTATAAACCCATTTCACATCAATGGGTCTTTATTCATTGGCAGGGTCATCAGCTCCCATGTTTTGTTCTTTTCTATGGCTTCTAGTTCCTCATCCATTGATGCCATCCATTTAGGATCACTCAATGTTTCTTCATCACTTATTGGTTCTGATTCAGCAAGCAAGACAAAGTGAATTAACTCTCCATCTACATTGATGGCTGAGTCAGAAGTTACTTCATATGGCTGCAATATGATTGAAGGTTGTCTAACCCTTGCTGATCTCCTCACAAGTTCAATAGCAGGCTAATCTGCTACCTCTATTGGCTGGTCCTCAACCATTTCAGCTGCTACTACACTGCTGGCTGGTTTGGTTGGTATGTCTGGACTGATTGCATTTGTTGTCCAGTCTCAACCTCTCAATTCATCCACTAATATGTCTCTGCTTATCACTACTTTGTTCTTGTTTGGATCATACAGCTTGTAAGCCCTAGTGGCATCATAACCCAGCAACACCATTTGTTCAGCCCTGTTATCAAGTTTCCTCCTATTTTGAGTCGGTACATGCCTGAAGCATAATGAACCAAACACTCTCAAGTTATTCACAACTGGATTTCTTCCAGTCCAAGCTTCTTCAGGTGTCCTTGTGTCCAGTCTCTTGGTTGGACACCTATTTAATATGTACATTGTAGTTGATACTGCTTCCCCCCAAAATTTGTGAGGCACTTTCATCCCTTTTAACATACTTCTAGCCATGTTTACTATGGTTCTGTTTCTCCTTTCAGCCGTGTCATTATGTTGGGGAGTGTAGGGTGCAGTTACTTCATGCAACATTCCTTCTTTTTCACAAAAATCATGAAATTCATGAGAGTTGTATTCTCCTCCTCCATCTGTTCTAATGATTTTCATACTAAAATCACTTTGTTTTTCAGCCATTATCTTGAATTTTTTAAGAATTTCCAGCACTTCATTCTTTCTTTTGATTATATATACCCTATTTTTCCTTGTAAAATCATCAATGAATGATACAAAGTAATGATTACCTCCTATTGATACTTCTTCAAAAGGACCACATACATCCGAGTAGACTATCTCCATCATTCTTAAGGATCGAGTTTGCACTTCAGCCTTGAATGTGTTTCTGTGCTGTTTGACATGACAGCATTCTTCATACAGCTCCTTTTGCATTTGAATTCTGGGAATTCCTTGCACCATTCTATTGTTATGCAACATTTGAAGACTTCTAAAGTTTAAATGTCCAAACCTCTTATGCCACAACCAATCTTCACTTAATACTTCAGCAGCTAGACATTTGCTCTCATTGATTTGGATATCAATCTTGAAGGTTTTGTTTCTTGCTAGTGGTGCCTTCAAGATCAATCTTCTTGAATCATCGAACAATCTCATCTCACCTTGTTCCATCTTCATAGAAGACCCCTTTTCAAGCAGCTGTCCAAGGCTTAGCAAGTTGTTCTTCATATTTGGCACATACAACACATCATATATGAAAGATTGTTTGCCATCCCTTCTCTGAATCAAGATTTTGCCAATACCTTCAACTGTTACTGTGCTATTGTCAACAAATCTGATTTCCTTCTTCACCTTCTCATCAATATTTACAAACCACTCTTTATGGCCAGTCATGTGATTCGAGCACCTTGTGTCAAGATACCATAATCCTGGACAATCATCCTCCATGCTTGTAGATGCCATCAACAGCACTTCATCTGAGTCAGAATTATCTGTCTGGGCCAATTGAGCTTCACCCTCATCTCTTTGTACTCTCTTGGATCTGCATTCATCTGCAAAATGCCCATCTACAATTATAACATTGGACCCTCCGCTTGTCAAATTTCTTTTTGCCAGATGGTTTCCTGCATTTATTGTCACTATTTTGCTGACTTCTTGAGCCTCCAGCCTCCTCATCTTGATCATGTTTCTGGTGCCATTTTGACTTGCTCTTCCACTTCTTGTTTTTTACTCCATCTTGATTGGACTTCTTGTTGATCTGAGCTTGCAGTGCCTGCGTTCGTGTGTGTGCCTCATCTCTTTCTTTTATCCTTAATTCATGAGCTTCTAGGGAGCTTTGCAGATCTTCCAGCTTCATTGTATCAAGATTATTTGATTCTTCAATTGTCACCACTATGTGATCGTATCTTTGTGCTAATGTCCTCAGAATCTTTTCAACGATCATAACCTCTGTCATCACTTCTCCATTGGCTTTCATCTGATTTGTGATTGTCTGTACTCGATTGAAATAATCAATCACATTCTCATTATTCTCCATTTGCATTAATTCATACTTTCTTCTTAGCATTTGGAGCTTCACTTTCTTGGTTTTTTCATCACCTGTGTAATACTTCACCAAGATATCCCATGCCTCTTTTGCTGTAGATACCTTTGAGATCCTTTCAAAATTGTTTGAATCCACACTTTGCTGGATGTAAAACGATGCCTTGCAATCTCTTTTCTTGCAATCTTTGAAAGTTGTTTGTTGTCTTTCTGTTGGATTCGCACCAAGTTGTTCATAGCCATCATAAACAATCTCAAACACTTCTTGAGATCCCAACAACGATCTTATTGAAGCAGACCATCTCTCCCAGTTCTTCCCATCTAGAATTGGCAAATTCGATGGAAATCCTCCTCCATTCATTTCTTCTTTTTTTCTTTCACTCACACTTGTGTTTCACAATTTTGATTCCCCCTCACACTTTCACTCATGTTTCCCAAGGTCTAGAACCCAAGCTCTTGATACCAATTGTTAGAACAGGTTGTATAATTGAGAGGAATTGGAATTGAGAAGAAAAGAGAAGAGAATAGAGAAAAACAGAAAATACAGATTGATCTTTTGCTTCTTAAGATTGATCTTAGTTCTGCAAAGATTGATCTTTTCACTCTGCAGATCAATCTTCTAGTTCTCTGTTACAGCAATACATTTCATTCTTTCTTGGCCTTTTATAACAGCAGTTTTGTGGCTGATTTTGTTCAACCAACTTAACCACTACTATCTAACTTCTAACTACATTTTAACTAACTAATTATACATCATTTTGAATTATATCTAACAAAAATTGCTTATTTTTCTTTGTACTATTGAAAAAATTGCTTCTTTTTCTTTGTCGTTTTTCTATCCATTCGTCATATTTTATAGTTAATTGCAATTTTGATAATTTTTTTAAAAAATGATACACATATTTTAAGGCACAAAATGAGACTTAATTAAATTACTATAAACTTCAATCTAAACTCAAAACGTTTGTTGAGTTCTGGTTCTGGTTCTGGATCTAATGAAAATCAGTGTGATAGTGGCAACAACTCTTTCATCCATAAGAGGTATAACAATACCCATAAAAAGATTCTAATGGTAACTTTTTTGTAGTTAGGAAAATTGTATTAATAGCGTAAAAATTTGAATTTAATTTATATGCGTCGATGATGTAAATATATTTTACATTATTAATTAATCATAACTGTCCGATCAATAAAACAATCATACTTTTATCATAATTGATCTTACACCGACAAAACCATTGTAAAATTTCCAAATGATCTCAGTTTTTGGCTTGAGAAAACCATTTTAAAAGCCCCCAATTTTTTATTAAGATCTTTTATAACACATCTCCTTCAATATTGACAAACAAACAAAAAAAACCACATTACATTCAAAAACTCTATTAGTCTAATTTTTATTACTATTTTCGCACCTATTTATCTTATTCATGAGGGTAGAATTGATGAGTGTCATAGAATCAATACTTGTGCATAGATCAAATATGGGACTCTCACTTTCAATTTTTGATGTAGTAGTGTTGTTGAACCATTCTTTGAAACATTTTCCACAAATATTTTTTATACCAGCCGCATCATAAGAACCACAACCATTATTTGAACAAAATGATGGAATAATGGGACTCTCCAAAATGATTTAATGGTATTGTCGTCCAATCTTTCTTTAAAACATTTTCCACAAATATTCTTGATACCAGCAACATCATAGGAACCACATCCATTATTAAAAAAAATTGTTGAAACCATGTTGTTTCACTTAGTTTTGATCTCAAGAAAAATATTGATCTGCAAGCTTGAAATTTTTGAATGATGATACAACAAGTATGTCTGTTGGGAAATACAGCAACAAATAATAATAACAACTCTAACAGAGCAATATGCAGCGGATAATCAATTTCCCAAACTTGTAAGAATCTGTGAGGAGCAATCAATAAATAATTACAGCAAATAAAATCACCATCACAAAGGACACAATAATTTTTAACGTGGAAAAACCTTCTCAATGTAAGAAGTAAACAACCACGGGACCAAGCCAGTAATAGAGCTCCACTATGATCAAAATATGGGTACAAGAGAGTTTCAAATATGGCACAAATTCGTGCTCAATAACCAGCCAAAAAACAGCAAGGTAACCAGCACAACAATCAGCCAAAACAATGAGAAAACAAGCATGAAATTGAGAACAAAGTTCAGCAAAAAACCAGAAAAATTGCTGCTGTCCGAGTTCGATTTCTCCCACCTCAGACCTCTGATCGACGATCCAAACAATCAAAATGAAGTACCACTAGTCACGAACCTGCTGTCAAAATTTCAGCCTGATCCGACGGTGAACGAAGGAGATATCGTGAATCTAGTACAGCTGCTCTGTTTTATGCGAAAATAGGGTTTACTCTTTCTCTCTCACTTTTCTCTTTGCCTCTCTCTCTGAATTCAGCTCTCTCTTGCCCACTAATCTGACATCTCTCCACTTGGTTAAGTGAGACTCATGGGCTCGCACATATTGGGCCTTTCTCCACATAGGAAGGGAGCCCAAAACCCAACATATCTCCCCCTCACAACTATGTGGAGGTGACCGCCAAACCGGCGATCTCACAGCAAGTTTCAAACTTGCTTCTCGGTAATGCCTTGGTCATCATATCAGCACCGTTATCGTCTGTATAAACCTTGACCAATTCCAACAACCCAGCATCCAAAACATCACGTATCCAATGATACCTAACATCAATGTGCTTGGACCTAGAATGAAAGGTTGAATTCTTACCAAGATGGATTGCACTTTGACTATCACAAAATAGCATGTACTTATCTTGAACAAAACCAAGCTCCTGCAAGAATTTCTTCAACCATAACAATTCCTTGCATGCTTCTGTAATGGCAATGAACTCTGCCTCAGTAGTGGACAATGAAACACACCTCTGCAGTCTAGATTGTCATGCCACAGCTCCCCCTGCAAACTTAATCAAGTAGCCTGAAGTAGACTTTATGGAATCAATGTCTCCAGCCATATCAGAATCAGTATATCCCACAAGAGTAGGCTTATCACCTCCAAAACAAAGCCTCAAACTGGTAGTACCACGAAGATACCTCAAAATCCATTTCACAGCATTCCAATGCTCTCTACCCGGATTAGACATAAATCTACTAACTGTACCAACAGCATGTGCAATATCAGGCCTTGTACACACCATTGCATACATTAAACTACCCACAGCAGATGCATAAGGAACTCGTTGCATATCTGATTTTTCAGCTTCATTGGGAGGACTCTGACTAGTACTCAATTTAAAATGAGTAGCAAGAGGAGTACTTACAGCCATAGCATTTTCCATCTGGAACCTCTGTAACACTCTTTCAACATAGTGTTCTTGTGACAGCCAAAGTTTCTTCTTGTTCCTGTCACGCATGATTCTTATACCAAGAATCTGCATAGCAGCTCCCATGTCTTTCATGGCAAATGACTCGCCCAATTGCTTCTTTAACCTGTCAATCATGGAAATATTTTTCCCAACAATAAGCATGTCATCAACATACAATAACAGGATAATAAAATCATCATCAGCAAACTTTTTAACAAAGACACAGTGATCAGAAGTAGTCTTCTTGTAGCCTTGCTCACACATAACTAACTCAAACTTCTTGTACCACTGACGCGGGGCCTGCTTCAAACCATATAGACTCTTTCTGAGCCTACACACACAGTCTTCCTTGCCTTTAACAAGAAAACCATCAGGTTGCTTCATGTAAATCTCTTCCTCCAAGTCACCATGAAGGAACGCAGTTTTTACATCCATTTGCTCTACCTCCAAATCAAGAGTAGCAGCCAAACTCAACACAGTTCTAATGGATGACATCTTCACCACATGAGAAAAAATCTCATTGAAATCAACACCCTTTCTCTGTCTGAAACCTTTCACAACCAATCTGGCTTTATATCTTGGAGATGTAGATTTGCTTTCTTGCTTCACTCTGAAGATCCACCTGTTTTCCAAAGCCTTCTTTCCCTTAGGTAGTTTCACCAAATCAAAAGTGTGATTATCATGCAAAGACTTCATTTCATCTTGCATAGCATACAGCCACTTCTTCTTTTCATCACTCTTCATGGCTTCATCATAACATTCAGGTTCGCCTCCATCAGTCAAGGTAACATAGTCATCAGAGGGATACCTAGTGGATGGTTTCCTCTGCCTAGTATACCTCCAAACTTGAGCTTGAGGTGGTTCAAGAGCATCACCAAGATCCTCATCTTGTGACATCTCATGTTCTTCTTCAACATCATCATTAGGAACATCAAAATTATCTCCAAGCTGCTGATCACCAACATCACTATGTTGCTCATCATTTTGAACATTATTGTCAGCAGTATCCAGATCATGTATAGGCATCCGAACTGGATCAATATCAGACAAACCATTATCAATCTCAGGTGTAGTCTTCTCCATCTTATCAATGTCTTCAATGGTTTGGTCTTCCATGAGCTTCACATCACGGCTTCTAACAGCTTTCTTCTTAACTGGATCAAACAGTTTGTAGCCAAATTCATCCTGACCATAACCGATAAAGATGCACTGTCTTGTCTTCGCATCCAACTTGGATCTCTCATCCTTTGGAACATGCACATATGCTTTGCAACCGAAGACACGCAAATGATCATACCTGACATTCTTGCCAAACCAAATCTTGTCTGGCACCTCAACATTCAAAGCAACTGCAGGACTCAGATTAATAACATGCATTGCCGTGTACAATGCTTCACCCCAGAAATGCTTAGGCAACTTTGCTTTAGAAAGCATACACCTAACTCTTTCAATCAATGTCCTGTTCATTCCCTCTGTTAAACCATTCAGCTGAGGAGTTTTAGGAGGAGTCTTTTCATGTCTGATACCGTGCTGCTTGCAATAAACATCAAATGGTCCACAATACTCACCACCATTGTCAGTATGAATGCATTTCAACTTCTTGCCTGACTGTCTCTCCACCATAACATGGAACTCTTTGAATTTCTCCAGAACTTGGTCTTTTGTCTTCAAAGCATAAACCCAAAGCTTTATGGAACAATCATCAATAAAGGTAACAAAGTAAAGTGCACCACTAAATGACTTTACCTTCAACGGGCCACAAACATCAGAATGCACCAATTCAAGCAACTCTGACTTCCTTGAGGAATGATGTTTCTTAAAGGATACTCTAGTCTGCTTACCAGCCATGCAATGAGAACATTTCTCCAACTCTGCACTCTTTAATCCCGGAAGTACATCTTTTTTAGCTAAACAATTCAGCCCCTTTTCACTTATATGACTAAGCCTGCGGTGCCACAAAGAAGCCTCCATATCCATGGCATTCACACTGTCTTTAGCAACCAATGCTTTAGTCCAATACAGTTTATTAATTTTCTCCCCTCTGGCCACAACTAAGTTACCTCTGGTGAGTTTCCATTTTCCTGAACCAAAGTGATTATCATAACCACCACCATCAAGCATCTGCACAGAGATCAAATTAAGGCGAACATCAGGAGCATGTTTGACTCCTCTAAGCAACAACTGCACTCCCATGTTGGTCTGCAAACAAACATCACCAATACCAACTACCTTGGACGCACCATCATTACCCATCTTCAACACTCCAAAGTCACCAGAAGTGCAAGATGTGAAGAACTCCTTCCTTGGTGTAACATGCAGTGTAGCACCACTATCAATAATCCACATGCTCTCATCTGATACAAGATTGACTGAGTCATAGTCACGGAGAATAATCAGATCATCACAAGTAGCAGTAGTAACACGGTCATCATCATCATGATCTCTCTGCTTACTGTTATTGTTTTTGCTCTCCCTTTTCCATATGAAACAGTTCCTCTGTATGTGCCCCATTTTGTGACAATAATTGCACTCCACATTCTTGTGTCTAGACTTGGACTTACTTTTGTTGTTCTCTCTACTCGCACTTCTGTTATTCTGTCTGTTCCCTTTCGGTTCCTTTCTTTGACTTCGGCCCCTGTTCTCAGTGACAAGTACCTCGGAATGAGATGAAGTACCTTGTGCCTTCCTTCTCATCTCCTCATTAAGAACACTTCCCTTTACACTTTGCAAAGAGACAACACCATCAGAAGCTGAGTTTGTAATTGAAACCCGAAAAGTTTCCCAAGAATCTGGTAGAGTATTCAGTAGCCATAGTCCCAACACTTCATCATCAAATTTGATACCCATACCTGACAATTGATCTAGGAGCCCTTGAAAATCATTTAAGTGATCTGAAATAGAAGTCCCCTCCTTGTACCTCAAATTCATCAAGGAGTTCAACAAATACAACTTATTATTCCCTGATTTAGAAGCATACAAAGATTCAATCTTCTTCCACAAGGATCTTGCATGTTCCTCATTAGCAATGTGATTATAAACATTGTCTTCTACATATTGCCGAATAAAACCATAGACCTGCTGATGTTCAAAACTCCAATCCTCATCAGTCTTGGATTCTGGCTTCTCACTAGCAAACACAGGAAGATGCAAATTCTTCACAAATAACATATCCTTCATTTTCCCCTTCCATAAGTGATAATTAGTGCCATTCAAACAAATCATTCTATTTGTATTTGCCTCCATCATTCAAACAAGTCAAACAGCCCCTTAACCAAAGAGCTCTGATGCCACTCTGTTGGGAAATACAGCAACAAATAATAATAACAACTCTAACAGAGCAATATGCAGCGGATAATCAATTTCCCAAACTTGCAAGAATCTGTGAGGAGCAATCAACAAATAATTACAGCAAATAAAATCACCATCACAAAGGACACAATAATTTTTAACGTGGAAAAACCTTCTCAATGTGAGAAGTAAACAACCACGGGACCAAGCCAGTAATAGAGCTCCACTATGATCAAAATATGGGTACAAGAGAGTTTCAAATATGGCACAAATTCGTGCTCAATAACCAGCCAAAAAACAGCAAGGTAACCAGCACAACAATCAGCCAAAACAATGAGAAAACAAGCATGAAATTGAGAACAAAGTTCAGCAAAAAACCAGAAAAACTGCTGCTGTCCGAGTTCGATTTCTCCCACCTCAGACCTCTGATCGACGATCCAAACAATCAGAATGAAGTACCACTAGTCACGAACCTGCTGTCAAAATTTCAGCCCGATCCGACGGTGAACGAAGGAGATATCGCGAATCTAGTACAGCTGCTCTGTTTTATGCGAAAATAGGGTTTACTCTTTCTCTCTCACTTTTCTCTTTGTCTCTCTCTCTGAATTCAGCTCTCTCTCGTCCACTAATCTGACATCTCTCCACTTGGTTAAGTGAGACTCATGGGCTCGCACATATTGGGTCTTTCTCCACATAGGAAGGGAGCCCAAAACCCAACAAAGTTGTGTTAATTTATAGGTGATATTGGCAAGATATGCTTATCATTAATAACATGATAAAAATCGAATCTTTTTATAATTTTATAGAAAATTTAGGAAACTTTTTATACAAGGTAACAATCTAGGTAAGTTATTCAATTTTATTTTTAAATAGTATATTTATTTAATTTTTTATTATAAATTAAATAAAAATTATATCTTTTATCCATTATATACATTTCAAGTGAGCCCACAAATATGAATTTATTTTTTTTAAACTTACCTTCTATTGTCAAAGTTGTATTCAAAATTATTCCAAAAAAAAATTGTATTTTCAATTAATGAATCATAATTTTTTTAAAATATTGAATTTAAATTCAATTCATGAGATGGGAACCATGTTGTTTCACTTATCGTAGTGGCTAAATGAAGAGTGAGAAATGATGTTACTTCACTACTTTTTAGAACAAGGTTTTTCAAAAATAATTGAAATTGTTAAATAATTGAATAGGGTTGATTTAATTTATAAGGAAAAGTTTTATGAAGTAACAATCTTGGTCAAAACAAAAGATCTTGTCATTAATAGTAGATATTATCATTAATGAAAAAAATCAAATTAGAAAATCTACATCTGTTGAACCTATTTCGGTACATATCTATTGAACTTTTAATTGCATTATTATATTTTATCATTAGATATATTTAGGATATGGAAT
>JBBPBT010000770.1:2013447-2025691 GCA_037974875.1 Cicer bijugum | reverse complement strand
TATATATTGATGTGACTTTTGAGTTTCTTTTGTATATTATTAAGAATAAAATCAATATTTAATAGTCAATTTGTGATGATCCAGTTGCATGTGTTTATGATTTGTGTTAAAAAGTGTCATTTGTACAAGTTTCTTTTGTATATTATTCAGATTAAAAAAATATTAAGATGACATTAACACCATAATTAATATAAGATATTTTTTTTTATCATTCGTTTTAGTGTGTTAAAATAAGGACTAGCTAATTTATCAAGCACTATCAGAATATTAAGTGTACTATATATAAAATCTTAAAAAATATTATAATTTAAGAAACTAATTAAAGAAAACACAATTCATGCACTATCACCATATTAATTTTTTCGTACCTATTTGTCTTTGTCTTGTTTGTAATGCTAGAATTGGTTAGAGTCATAGTGGCAATATTAATACATGGAACTCTTCAAAATATGACATCCAAGCATAGAACAAGTTGTGTTAATTTACAGGGGATATTGGAAAGATATGCTCATCACTAATAATAAACAATGATCAACTAGGAATCCTATCTTTTATTATTTTTAGAAAATCTAGGAAACTTTTTTTAACAGATAAAAATCTAGAAAATTTTTATTTTATATTTAAATAATATCTTTATCATTATTTTTTGTTATAAATTAAATAAAAATTATATTTTTTTATTCGTTAGGTATTTTGATTAAATAAAATTAGAAGATTAAATAAATAAAAAATTAATTCACTTACAATAACTACAAATTTGGTATTTTGATATTAAGAAAATAGATTCAAAA
Organism: Cicer bijugum; assembly: GCA_037974875.1. Lineage (NCBI taxonomy): Eukaryota > Viridiplantae > Streptophyta > Magnoliopsida > Fabales > Fabaceae > Cicer > Cicer bijugum. The sequence goes on along the minus strand of JBBPBT010000770.1, from coordinate 2,024,900 downwards.
AACAAAAATCCCCCTCCTCCTTCTCCACATGGATTCTTTGATTTTTTTATCTTTTCTTTTGTAGGTTTTTGTTTTCATCTTAGTGTAATGCATATATGGATGGATTAAAAAATAAAACAAAATTGCTATTGAGTTTCTACACTTCTTTTTCTAGTTCTTTATGCAGCAAAATCTCTTTTCGATATTTTTCTTTATCGGTTTCTTTTCTTAGAAAAAATCTTCTCTTTTCTACGTTATATTTTTTCCGGAAAAAATGCTCTTCTCTCGGTCTCGGTTTGAATTTTTGGTTATCAATTTATAGACTAAAAAAACAAAGTTTTTGTCCGTCACAAAAATTGATTATAAATTTTTTAAAGTTTTGCAGAGAAGGCATCCTACCACATCTGTTAGCTATAATTATTTATACAAAATTAATGTTAATTTATATAAATTTATTTTATTTTTTTAAAATGTAAATATAATTTTTTTTGTTTATGAAAATAATTTAGAGATAAAATTTAAATTTAAAATATAGAGAGAAAAATATTTATTATTATTGTTATTATTATTATTATTATATTTAACAAGAGTGCGATCTTGCTCTTACATATCCCCTAGTGTGATAGAGAAATCAAAGTTATATAATTTTAGGTAGAAAATGTGGATATGTTGCTTCCTTTTAAAGAAATGAGTTTTTTTACGATAAAATGGTTTGAGAAAAAAATGTTGTTGGTCTGATGATGGAAGAAAAAAAGGATATTGAGTACAAAAGTGCTTATCATGAGTGAGTTCGTTATTCATTTATATTTGATTAAGAAAGTTTAATATCACAGAGTTGTCAAACCTCAAGCGTATTAAACTATCATTGACAAGATATCGTTTCTTAGTTGATCCTATTTTAATAAACAATATTATTATTTAGAGCTTCATATCACAAGTTTGTCTCAACTCATACATATTAAATTAGAATCGACAAAATATTGCATCTCAGTCAATCTTATTTTTTTTTAAAGATTCTTATTGTTTTAGATTTTAAGATCACCAAATTGTCACAACTCTAACGTCTTAAAATTAAGATTGGCAAAATATAACATCTCAAATAATTTTTTTACCCATATTTATTTTGAATAAAATGAATTTTTATTTTATTAAAGATAATGATAATAAACCTAAGAATGAATTTATATATATATATATTAAAGGCTAGTTTGCCTTAAATGTTGATTCAAGATCTCCAATGATAACATTCTCAATCGAGTACATTTCTCATTATTTAAGTAGATATCGATATGAAACGGTGACTTAGAGAATGAAAAAGACAATGTGTTAAGAAAAATTTACGTAAAAGCGTATAATACAATAGAAGAATAGAATGAATGAAAAATCATTTTAGCAGAGAGTTACTAGAACTGATGTAAATTAGTCAAAGTGTTTTAAACACTTGAAATGTTATATTCCCTCAATGATAGTTAAAATCCTAGAAACAAACCTTGTGTCAATTTAGACACAAAGTGTTAATGTATAACGCTACAAATTTTTTATCCAAAAATTACTTAAAAATAATTATTTTCTTTTAGAAACAACTATAAAAAATTTTCTTAAGAATAGTTTATCATGTAATAATTTGAAGATGCGTCAGACAAATATATTTTTTTTTTGTAAAATAACGTAATGCAATTTACTAAAATAATATTTATTCATTTATTTGCAAAATTAATATTCCAATTATTAGATCGACATTCATTTATTCTCCAAACTAAAATAAATTATCTTTAAGTGAAATTCAAAAGAAGTAAGGTTGACTAAAATTAATGACATTCAATTATTTACTAGCAAATAAAATATAACTTCCATCGTTCTATTAAAAGTTAATGATGAAGCGTAAATAACTTTACAATTTACCACAACATTTTAGTAATACAAAATATTATTTTTTAAATAAAAGTCCCATTTTTCCATGTGTGCGCACCAATCAACCATCATTCATGCAACTCTTAGAGATCGTTAGTACCTAAAAGTTGGTGGAAGGGGTCAGTTCATCCTACAACAAAAATTAAATCAAATAATAAATTAACAGCCATAAAATATGAATATAAAATGCTTTTGTAAGAAAAGATTTAAAGAAATTGATTCTTTAATGTTTCTCAAAGATGTATCAAAAATTATAAAATGTATCTAAATAAATCAAATAGCAACCGCAGAACAAATAATAAATTAACAGCCATAAAATATGAATATAAAATCCATTTGTAAGAAAAGATTTAAAGAAATTGATTCTTTAATGTTTCTCAAAGATGTATCAAAAATTATAAAATGTATCTAAATAAATCAAATAGCAACCGCAGAACAAATAATTAAATCAAAATAAAAATAACAATAAAATGTATGCAAGTTATGCATGCTCATAAACATATGATCCGGATATAACCAGCCACACAGTAGTCACCCATACCAATGGCGGAAAATTAAACTAGTCACACAGACGTCCACAAATATGAATATGATATGTCATGAAATGATAATGATGCTCAAAAAGTACATGTCGCCACTCACTTAAATAATCACACAAATCATTATCCTCTTAGGCAACCACAAAGATAACAATATTTAAAACACAAATCATCAGCCACTTAGGCAACAACAAAGATAACAATATTTAAAATAGAAATTACCAGCAACTTAGGCATCCACAAAGATAATAATATTTAAAACACAAATCACCAGCCACCTAGGCAACCACATAGATAATGATATTTAAAATACAAGTCATCAGCCACATAGGCAACCACAAAGATAACAATATTTAAAATACAAATCACCAGCCACTTAGGAATCCACAAAGATAACACTATTTAAAACACAAATCACCAACCACCTAGGCAACCACAAAGAATATTTCAAACACAAGTCGTCAGCCACTTAGGCAACCACAAAGACAAATTATTCCAAATTATTATTTTTTTTTTTTAAATTGCATAAAACATCAAATTTACATTATCATGGATGTTCATAGTTAGAACTCAATAACTTCAACACATCAAATATAAACAAATTTCTCAAAATCACCACTTTAATTATAATAATTCATAAAATTCAATTTGACTACGTGTTATTGATAACAATTAAAACTCATATCCCCAAGAATACAATAACAACTTATATTTCATTCATTTTACTATAAAGTTTTCCGCATTCTAAAAGCGAACTATTCATTAATGCATTCAATTATCAATTTTCTCATATTATTAAAATTAAAAAATATAAAATTTTCATCAATTTCCTCAAGGCACATATATTGTTCATAAAAGTCAAGTTTTAAGTTTGAAATACTCAAAAGTCAATACTTAAAATCAAATATATTATAATAAACATATTACAAATTATAACATTATAAAAATTATAACTTTATAATTAAATACTCTGAAACACGTAAAAGCACTAAATATTTTCACTACAAATATATTTATCAAGGTATAATAATAAAAATATAACTCTATAATTAATTTCATCAAGATAGAGGTATTACTAAAAAAACAATCAAAACATTATAGTTAATTTCTTTACGACGAAAATAAAATCAATATTTTTCTTTTAAGACATCCAGACATCATATCAATATCTTACGAATCGCTGGTTAGACATATGTCCATTTTGATATCATTGACAAACATACATCATTTGATAAATCTAACATTTTAAACTGAGTAAAATTTCAGGAACAACAACTCAATCCTACACACTTGAGACAATTGCTTGGAACTCAAGGAATCAACCAAAGTTTAAAGAATTACTGAGAAAATCGATTAGGCAATCGATTCAGTAAAGAGTTGTACGAAAATGTGTATTATGGGATTAAACAATCGATTAGGCAAATCGATTGGCACATCCATTGATAAGTCGATCTTGGAAATCACAAAACAAAGTCTTTAGTGACCCAATCGATTGACATATCGATTGTTCAAATCACATAACCAAGCTGAAAATTAGAATAATCGATTAGCATATCGATTGTTCAAATCTAGAACTAAACTGGTAGTAAAATAATCGATTAGCATATCGATTGTTCAAATCTAGAACTAAACTGGTAGTAAAATAATCGATTAGCACATCGATTGTGAAAACCACAGAACCAAGGCTTTTAGTAAGCTAATCGATTGGCAAATCGATTTCGAAAATAAGATTTCAAAAGGAACATATTCTGCGATAAACACAATCGATTTAATAATCCATTGAAACAAATTTCTTTTGTAACAAGTTTGGTATCAATCGATTAAGCAATCGATTGAATGAACCAACTGGTAAATCATTTTTCAGGAACATAGTACATAATCGATTGGCACATCGATTTGCTTGAAATAAGCTAACTCTCTGTAATAATCCAAATCGATTGGCAAAACGATTTGATGAAAACAACTGAGTCTCTGTGACTAGTGAAATCGATTAGCAAATCGATTGGAACAAAATGTTAAGTTATAGAGAAAACTTAGTCTATGGCCAAATCGATTATGTGAATTAATGAATTGACTAAGTAATCGATTGTTTTGTGTAAGACCCATAATTTTAAAGTGTACTTTATGTATTTTAGTGAATTTTTGGTATTGAACTCGGAGGCTTTTAAGCCAAAGTTATTAATATTTTGGGAGTTTAAATGATCAAAAAGATATTTTGATGTCGGTTAGAATTACTCGTCGATGAATAAATTAAATTAACTACGGTGAATCTTTTACGAAGAATTTAATGCGTTATGGGTGAAATGGTAATTTAACAAATATCTAGGTATTTTGAGATATTTGTTAATTATAATTAATATATATATATATATACATATATATGTTTGTGTCGAGGGAAAAAGGAAAGAGATAGAAAAGAAAGAAAAGGAAATAGGAGGTAAGGAAATTGGAAGAAAAGAAAAACCAAAGGAAAACAGAAATCCTTCCTCTCTCTCCCTGCCTCGCGACTTCATCCTCCTCCTTCCTCCATTTTCATTCAATTTCGTCCTTTCCTTGCTTTCTTTGAGTTCGAAATTGAAACCCAAGGCTAGTGGGTGAGAAATATCAAGTTCCCAACTCCTTCCTCCTTCTCGGATTTCGAAAACGGAGTTAGGGATTTCCAAAACCATCAAACACAAACCTCCACGTTTCACCTAGATCTAAGCTTCGTTTCGCGAAGAGATAGAAGGGAAAGTTGCTCACTACCATGCTACGGTGCTAGGGGACCAACTTTGGAAGCGGCGTTGCGAGTGGAGATTTTATCGGATTTGCTCGCGGTACTGTAATCGCACCTTACAGCTAACGTGAAGGTAAGGGCTCCTTCCAAAGTTTTAGTTTGCATTTAGGGACTTATCTGTGGTTGTGTGGAAAATAAGTTTGTTAGGGTTAAAGTATTGATTTGGGGAAAATGAATTTAACTCATTTGTGTATGTTTTGAGTAAATGAAATTTGATGTGTTTGAGTGGTATGTTGTGTTGATTTGTGTTCGTTGTTTTTGACGTGTTCTTAATCGATACACTGATGAAATTTGAGATGTGTTTTGTGTGGTTTGTGTGGAAAAATGATTTGGTGTGAATTATGGATTGAATGTGAAAGTATGTTTGAGTTTGTTTTGTGTGGAATTTGAAAACCATTAAGTTAAACGAGTATTAAGAATGGGGAATCTCTTAATGTCTTGTTTACTTAATGTGAGTTTGTGAAAATCGTTTAAGTTAAATGAGTATTAAGAATGGGGAATCTCTTAATAACTTATTTACTTAATGTTGTCGTGAAAACGGTTTTGGTGGAGAAATGATTTGATGTGTTTTGGGTTGGAATTGTGGGTTGAATTTGATAATATGTTTGAGTTTGTTTTGTGTGGAATTTGAAAACCATTAAGTTAAACGAGTATTAAGAATGGGGAATCTATTAATGTCTTGTTTACTTAATGTGAGTTTGTGAAAATCGTTTAAGTTAAATGAGAATTAAGAATAGGGAATCTCTTAATGTCTCGTTTACTTAATGTTGTTTTGAAAATCGTTTAAGTTAACTGGGCGTTAAGAATGGGGAATCTCTTAATGTCTTAGTTACTTAATGTTGTTTGAAAATCGTTTAAGTTAACTAGGCGTTAAGAATGGGGAATCTCTTAATGTCTTGGTTACCTAATGTTTGTTTTGAAAAATCGTTTCAGTTAAATGAGTATTAATAATGGGGAATCTCTTAATGACTTGTTTACTGAATGTTTTGTTGTGGAAATCGTTTAAGTCAAAACTATATTAAGAATGGGGAATCTCTTAATATGTCTGTTTGCTTAATGTTTTGGTGTAAAAATCGGTTATGTAAATGAGTATTAAAAATGGGGAATCTTTTAATATCTACATTTACTTAACGATTGTTGTGAATGGAGTTAGTGTATGCTCATGCATTTCATTTGGTAAATTGTGCTGACCCGTGATAGGTGGCACCTCGATAAACTGTACTGACTCGTGATAGGTGGTACGTTTACGATTTACTTTTTGGTAAGTTGTGTTGACCCGTGATAGGTGGCACCTCGGTAAGTAGTACTTTGGCCTGTGTTAGGCGGTACACTTACGACTTACGTTTTTTCTTTTGGTAAATCATGCTGATCCGTGATAGGTGGCACCTCGGTAAACAGTATTGACCCGTGATAGGTGGTACTTTTACGATTTACGCTTTTTAGTAAATCGTGCTAACCCGTGATAGGTGGCACCTCGGTAATTGGTACTTTGGCCTGCGATAGGCGATACAATTATGATTTATGACCCTTCGAGGAGGGTTTTGGTTTGGAATTTCGAGTCCATGCATTTTGGCATATACGCATTGCATTAGGGTGCTTGGCACACGAGTCGTGTTTGATTCAATTTATGACTGTGATGATATTACTAAGTGTTATGTTTTGGAACAGATTGTGTGTAGTGTGTTTGTTTTCAAGTTTAGGATTGAGTGTTTTGAACCTGAGATGTAATTGTAATTGTATTGAATTTGCTAAGTGCTACGTGTTGATTATCGTGTGTAAGTGTGACGGATGATAAAACTATTTCGAAACCCAAATGTCGTGGTGTTTGTGTGGAAACTGCTAAGTGTTGAGATTTGGAGTTGTGTTTGAATATGATGGAGTTAGCATATGTATTTTTGGGAGAATTTACAGGGAAATCGATTTACCCAATCGATTTGGTAATGTGTTTTTCAAAACCACTTAAGAAATCGATTTAGCAAATCGATTGGATTCAATATAGGGGCTCTGTCTTTCACGAAATCGATTTGCCCAATCGATTGGATTCAATACAGGGGCTCTGTCTTTCACGAAATCGATTTGCCCAATCGATTGATCAATACAGGGGCTCAGTCTTTCACGAAATCGATTGATGTAAGTTCAGAGTTCAATTTTCACTAAAAACTTTCAGGAAATCGATTTGCCCAATCGATTGGCTCAGTGGAAAAATCTTATTTTGAGTTAGATAATTGATTGTTCAATTGATTTATCAATGTTTTGGTCAGTTATATATTACTTGATGTATTGAGAACTTTATTTGATTTCATTTACATTTGGCAAGCATTATATGAATTTTTAGCATATGGAAAATCCTTTTAAGGTGCATGCTTAGTTGAGAGGATATTTTGTGCATTTAAAAACTTAACTGTTATGTGTTAACTGTTAATTTTGGTTGGTGACCCTTTACAACTATTGTGGAAATCAGGGCTTTGCCCTCAGATGAGAGCCAGGATGATCCTACCGATTCGTACCCTACGGATGGGAATGTAGATGGGAATGCTTGATTGAAGCTACTTTAGGAGGATATCACGGGGCGCGTGGAGATCACTCAGGGTGTTTAGTTGTTTTGTAAAGTGATCAGACTAGGTTGACACAGAGGGAACATATGTCTTTCTTTTGGGTTGCTTTTATTTTTAAATTGGAAGACTGTACCACTTTTGTTATGTAAATATTTTGAATTCTTATTTTGAGAACTTTTTCCGCTGCTTGTAAATTATAATGACTTAATTAATTATCCAAAGGTGTTACCTTATTTATTTCTCTGTTTTATTTTAATTTCTTTTGAAAAAAAAATACACCCTCGCTTTGAAATATGGGGTGTTACATTTTGATCTCGTTGTTGGAACAAAACACCTGTAATCGATTATGCAATCGAATCTAATATGAACTGCATATTATTTTCTGAAAAGTGCATTAAAATAATCGATTAGGTAATTGATTAGTTTATGTAGTTTCAAGATTCAAGAAAAACAAGATTCACGATAATCGTTTGGGAAATCGATTGAGTCTGTTTTAATACATTAATGAATCGATTGGTAAATCGATTTATATGTTGTTTTTTAGAAACTATATAACGATTTCAATCACTTTTTCTCAAAAAAAAAACGAAATAACGAACTCTCAGAACTTTTTGCTCTTATTTTGAATAACCTTTGATATTACTTTCTCAGACCTGAACCAAATACTCTTCATGATCTTAGAGATCTGTAAAAGACAACTTGAGAGAAGAAGAAATATCTCACAAACACTCAATTGGACAAGTACTTCTTGAATGAGATACATTGTAGTGATTGAGACAACTTCTGTATACATTGTAGTGTGAGACAACTTCTGTATACTGAGAAAAATTCAGTAAAGAAACTGGTAACTATCTTCTTTGTTGAGAGGGCTCAAGAAGAAGAAGTTTCACTGTGATCTTGGGAGAGTCTGCTGAGTGACTTGAGGGATACAGTGGGTGCGCAATAGAACCAAGAGAGAGAGAGTTTTAAGATAGATAGGCAAGGAGTGTTGGACAATCTATAAAACAATGTAGATGATTCTATTGGAAGAAATGCCGAAATCAGTTCGATTTCGAGACTGGACGTAGGCTGTCATATTGACAGCTGAACCAGGATAAATCTCTGTGTATCATCCTCTTACCCTTTCTCTTTTATTTTTGTATTGCTTGTTTGATTAATCTTAATTGCATGCTATAGCATAATTCTGTATTGATTGATATGTTAAATGTTTGTATGTGAATCTTTATATTGCTAAGAGCTTAAATTCATAACTGTTGAAATTGGAATAATATTGATCACGTTGGTTTCGATGTTAATTCAGTACTTAGAAATTGTATATGTTAACCCGATTAATTAGACTGTCATATAAGTTTTTAATAAACAGAGGGCATAATAACCAACATCGCTAATTTAATATCTAGCCTAACTTTGCATGGAAAAAAGCCCTTACCTTTGACGCTTTCCTTCCACGTAACATTATATAACCCCCGAAAAATCTCATAAAGATGAATGAATGAAAGCTTAGAACTTCCACAAGAAAGATATGTGGGTGGTTGTTTGAGTGACTTAGAAAATGTTTGAGATTAAACAAAATAAAATGTTGGGAACGACGTGTGAGGTATGGGTGATTAGGACTTCTTTATGCTCTATTGCAAGTTTTATCGTATTCTATGAGAAAGAGGTGTATATGACTAATATGGAGACGTGAAGCTGATTAGAGAAAGAGAATAATTTTTCTTGATGTTAATTGCACACATCAATAAGGTATTCAATTGGAATAATATCATTCAATGACCAACCGTTATAAATTAATTAACATGTACTTATTTTTCTATTTTACACATTTGAATGGATGTAAAGTAGAAAGCACATGATTCTATAACTAAATATTATTAAAATTAAAATATAGCTATCAAGAGTAGTAGTGTGGGTGATTAAATTTTGACCAAAATTGACTTGGTCATTGTTCACTCTAAAAAAATACTCCTACAAGTTTTAATTTATTACTAACAAAATCCCAACAATTAATTAATTGAATAATTAATATAAATATATTTCATCAAATAATTAAACATTAAAGGAACAATTATCTTATTATTGTCACACTAAATTAATTAAATAAAATATATAAATAAAATTAAGGATTTTCATTAATTGTACTATCTCCTAGGTTAAATACTTATTTGGTCTAAAATAAAACTAATAAATGATATAACTTCTATAAATTATAATTTAATTAAATAATTCAACTAATATTTCATCAACTAAAATAAATCAAGTAAGACAAAAATATCACTGAAGGTCACGCATAAAAAAAAAAAACAAAGTCAACGTATCTAACACATCAATTTCATGATTATCGAAACTAATCAAATAAACAACATACACAGTTGTCCACGTAGGAAATAATTATGTCATAAACCGTTCTAATGTAATTGTCACACCAAAACAATTAAATAAAAATAAAGGTTATAAATATTTAAGTAAAATAGGGAGTGATAAATTTTAATTTAATTTCTTTACATGTAGAATAAATTATTAATTAAATAATAAATTATAAAAATTACTAAAAGATACATATATAATATATATATAAAAATATTAGGATGTTACATAATGTGTGATTATCAGTGACAGAGTCAATAATATGCTTGTGTTGAATAGTTTTCAAAAATAGAGGGAATCATCAAAGTCAACATGAATAACTATTTTAGAGAGAAGTATGTTGTATTTAGTGTGAGGACATCAGAGTGAGTGCTTTACTGAGAATGTGCCCTGCCACTCTCGCACAAGAGGTTCTGGTATTTAAACAATAGATGTATGATTAGGGTGAGTATATATGGTTCATTTAGATGAACTCGTTAATTGTTTATATATATGCAATAGGTGCAACGGTAAATGGGGTATTACTGACTTTGAGATCTTTATTATTGTTTGTTTTTAATACCAAATGTCAATTATACGCAAAACACACATAAAAAAAATTAAGTTGATGATATAGTAGTATCTCTATATAGTTTCATAGAAAGATTATAGTAGATTGGAAAATACAATGAAAGTCGACACACATAAAACAAGATGAACACAAACAAAGCCGTCTATTAGAAGAAAAAAAATGAATAAGGAAAGAGACAAAAATTTGAAACCCTAACTTAAGTTAGTGTAGTAAGATAAGGTTAAATAATAGTTAAAAATAATAATCTTTTATCCTTAATGTATTTTGGGACGGGACGGATAACCCGAAGGATGGTCCGAACCCGATCCATTTTTTACATTGTCTATGTCCTAATTTTTTTTTTTTTTTTGTCCTTGTTTTTTTTGGACTGAGTCAACTCAACTGATTGCTTATGAGTCAAGTCGAGTTCGCAGAACAAACCGAATCGTGTGCACGCCTAAGTTATACCATGTAAATAGAAGTGCAAAATATTTCAACATTTTGTGCCTCCATTATTTAATAATATGAGATAATTAAGAAGACAAAAAAACAATCCAGAACCAAATATCATTTGGAGATTATATTAGAGTTTATAATAATTAAATTAAGTCTTATTTTGAAGGTCGTTCATAAGTTGTAAATGTTTTAGTATTACAATAGTTTATAAAAGAATTTCTTTTTATTTGTAAGTATTTATAAAATTTCAATTTAAAATGTCGGTTGCATCAATATGATATGAAAAAAAAAAAAAACACAATCTCAAAATTCATAATTAAATT
>JBBPBT010000770.1:1912588-1923285 GCA_037974875.1 Cicer bijugum | reverse complement strand
AAATAATAGTTTAAATAATGTGTTATTATTTACAGACACTAAAAAAAAATCATATAGACATCTAATCATATTTTGTTATAGTCTTATCCTATATTGTAACATTATTTTGTAATGTACTTTTAAAAATACCTATATGATAAAATTATAAGATAAAATGTAATTGAGCGTCTGTATAATTTTATTCATTGAGCCAGGGAATCTAATAAGATATTTGTGTAAAAAAATAATTTATAGAAAAAGTTATTAGACAAACTAATTTAATATTAATAAATGTAACTAACTAATATAACTAAGAAATTGACATGGGAATATCCTTACCTTTTTTAATGGTTACTTTGCCTCTAAATTAAAATGAAATATTACCATATGGAGCCCCACCAACATGGAGAATCATGGACCATTATTCCATTAAATTGTTTTTAACACACAAAATGCTAACTTACTAATCAGAAAGGAAAAAAAAAATGCACTCAACGAATTAACGAACTTCTGTAAAAAAAATAAATTATTGAAAATAATTCGAATTTAAATTTTAACAAAAATAATTTTTAATTAAATTTTATTTATCTCTTAATTAAACTCTTGATTACTAATACTTTTAAAAATCAGAGGATCGGAAAAAAAAACACACACACACACACAAAAAGCTAATATGTGTTAGAAAAGTGTTTCATATATTGTCACACACGCATATAATGGTCCCTTAGCTTTGAAGCCAAGAAGAATTCAATGATTACGTGCCTCACATGCAAAGTTCTACATTTTCTTGGTATAGCTCATATTTCTCATATCTTGGCTTTTAATTTTATCATCAAATTTTTTGCTCAATTTCAAGAGATGGGTAATGTCATGAGTATCCAACATGTCTATGCTCTTAGTTCTTCTTTATAGGTATGTTATAATACTAACTCAATTTTGTTGTTACTTTTAATTATGTTCTTAATTTCTCAAATTTATGCTTCAATTGCTTATGCATTTGATATTTATGATATCCAGTTCTTACTCCATTCTTTGAAGAAATGTATGATATGAAATTGGTTTTGTACAAGAGAAGAGCATAGATTTTGTGTTTATAAGGTGTGCTAGGGTGAGATCTTAATCCTTTGCCTATAATGTTTTCAGATTTTTATCATACTTAATAATTAGGCCTACTGAAGCATTTACAATATGGAGTAAAAATTTGGTGTTTAGTTGCAAAAGTGTTGAAATAACAAAGTTAAATCCTCTGTAGTTAGAATTATGAAATAATGTTTTGAAACAATACTGCTGACAGAAGAAAAATAATGTCTAATTAATATTATTGTACGATTTTTTTTTTATTTTCACATCCCATATCTGAACAATTTAAATATAAAATGAAAATAAATAAATCTTTACAACGTTGCAATTCTTCGTAATAATTAAGTTCAAACTACAATATATTGTATGAAAGAAAAGGTATCATCTAGATTTATTTATTATAGATACTCATACAGACACTAGACACGACACTGACACGTTGATACTGATAGTAATTTGAGAAAACGTACTGATTGGTGTTTTGTCAGTGTCCAATACCGTGTTAGATACTGGAACATGTCTTCAATCAAAGGTGTTGGTGCTACATAGTTAACCATTACCTTTTTAGTTGAATTACAATTTTCAGCACCTGAAACCAATTGGATTATTAATTATTATTTTTTGAGGAGGAAACATATTTGGATTATGAAATACCCTTTTTCTGAATTATTTAACCAATAATAAATTGTTTTCCAAAAGAATCGAATGTTTGGCCTTTTGAACAAAGGCCAATAACACGAGTTACATATAATAATTTTTTTTTTCTTTTCAAAGCTTAAACTAGAACAAAGTAGAAAAAAAAAACACATGAACTACCCAAGTCAAGTACAAAAAATTAAAAAAATAGTAGATATAAAACTGACATTTTATGCCATTGAATAATATATCATATTTTACAAGAAGCTTTGCATGAATTGTGTTCAATCAAAATTGCCTTTATATTTTTTCCTCTTTGTATTACACCAAACTTAACTTGTAATCATTCAAAAATATATTTACATACTATTGCATAAATAAACATGTCTATTTTGCTCTAATCCAAAAATTCATGTTATTCTTTATCTCTAAGACTTTCTTTATAGATAGATCTTCCTCTGTCTCAGGCAATTTGACTACCCTTTATCTAATCTACTCTCCTTACTACTGAATCTACAAGTTTCCTCTCCACATGTCCAAACCACTAAAGTTGAGTTTCCACCACCTTTTCTACTATGGGTGCTCTCCCAACTCTCTCGAATGTTGTCATTCATAATCCTATGTCTTCTAGTCTTTCGACACATCTAACACACAGCATTCTTAACATATCGGATATGTTTTTTGTTTTTGTCTTTTTACCAACTGTTTGAGTTATGATACATCAAACAGAGTTTAAATATAATTGGACAAAAGGGAATAAAAATGGCATCTCTCATACCTGGAGTTCTATTGAAGCTTCTCCAAACTATGAACTCTAATGTGAAAGTTCGCGGCGAATATCGCTCAGTCCTTCTGCAAGTGATCAGCATTGTGCCTGCATTATCTGGTTCAGAATTATGGCCTAACCAAGGTTTCTTCATAAAAGTCTCAGATTCATCTCATTCAACCTATGTCTCACTCTCCAAGGAAGACAATGAGCTTATTCTGAATAATAAGTTACAGCTAGGGCAATTCTTTTATGTTGATAAGATCGAGCCAGGTACACCAGTCCCAGTTCTTGTTGGGGTTAGACCAGTTCCTGGAAGACACCCTTTTGAAGGTAATCCTAAGGATTTAATGCAGATGTTGGAGCCGTCAGAGGGTCAAATGCGTCCTGAAAATGGAGTTAATGGTTCAAAATCAACGGATATAATAATAGAAGCGAAAGAAAACACAAGTTCAAGGCAGAAGATTGTTATTAAAGAAGAAAAGGTTGGTGTTTCATCCAGGTACATGCAAGGTGTTGTAAATCCAAACTCAAAAGTGAATTTTTCGGATACAAATGTAGGAAGCAAAGTTAATGACTCAGAGAATGGTGTAGATGGTAAGAAGGTCGGATCTACAAAAGGAAAGCAGCAAGAGATTAAAGGTCAGGTATGATTCTTGATCTGGAATTTCAATTTCTGAAGGCTCATGAATTTGTTGAGTGGAAAAACTAAACCTCTCTCTGATGTGAATATGGAATAGTTAGAAAATGATAAGCATTTTTGGAACAACTATGAGTAGTCCCTTAAAATGAAAATTTAAAGAATTTCAGTGAATGTAGAAAGTATTTTGGATACAACCAGTGTGAGTCTTTTTATTTTCTTTTATTTAATCAATGAACAATAGAATGTAATGCTGCATGTTCCCACATAGGATATTCATTAGAAGAAATTAATGTAGTGTCACCATCTCTGTAGCACTGAAGGCGTGTCTCAGTATCCGACATGTTCCAGTGTCTGACACTAACACAACACTGACACCTTAATTACATTCAATTAATTCATTTTCTCAAATTATTAATGATCTCGGTATGTCAGCGTCGTGTCCGTGTCAATATCCATGCTTCATAGGTCACTATATCTATATAGCAATCATGAAGATCACGACAGGAAGGATAAAAGCATATTATTTTTCTGCACAGCAGCTGAAAATGACTTAATTTCATTTCAAGAATATAGCAGAAACCAAATATACTATAATTGAATAAAATAAACTCAAAATTAAAGGAAAGATCGCGTTTAGTGTTGATAGTGATTGATTTTAGCATCACAGGTACTCCAAACAACCTCAACTCGTACTCGACTTGAAGCACTTTCAACGAAGCAAGACATTGCTCAATCAAACATCCAAGAGATAGCCATGCCACCTTCTAAAAGCACTTCTATCAAGCGCGGTTCCAAAAAACATGAAAACTCGAACTTGAATTGTTTGTCGAATAATCAAGATAAAAGAAACTGTAACGAGACAATTTCATGGTCCAATTTGCCAGCCAAACTTTTAAGGCCTGGAAAGGTGTACTAAATTTTACTGTCCCTCTTGTTCAATGACTTCCTTTCTTATAATTTAGTTACTTAGTTAACACAAAGAAGTAAATTAGATTCTCGTTCCCAGTTGACCGCCTTATTTTCATTTTATAAGGGAATTCTTAGAAGAAAACAACTAGCTTCACAAGTTGTAGTAGAAGCTCAAAAAGAAGCATCTGAAGCAGCTAAGATAGTTAAGTGCTTAAGGTATGTAAAATCTTAATCTAAATTACGGCACTAAACTAATTTATCGTTACAGGAATAAATAAGATGACATAAGTTAATTAGAGACTGAGATAAGTGAATCCTTACTTCTTGTGCTGTTCTTCCTCTCAATTATTGCCTCTGTTTTTGCTTTTTTTTTTCAGTATGTTTGCAAATATCTGCTCTTCTGCAGCATCAGAGAACCCACATGTCACACTAGAAAAGTTTTTTGCCCTCCAACAGTTCATGGAGCAGCCAAATGGTACAACTCAATCGAAGTCGAAATCCATTCAATTACATAAAATTCAACCTCCTGCAGAGAAACATAAAAATGGCAAAACAGCAGGTCTAGTTCATGCTAAAAGCACATCAAAGTCTCCAAAACCATTAACAGAATTATCAGTCACTGAAAAACAAGAATGGGCCAAAGAGAACGGTATAAAACAGATCAACGAGCTAAAAGAAGTCTTTTTGAATGAAACAAGATCATGGTTCATTAGGTACTTAGAAAATACATTGGATGCTGGATTTCCTAGGGTCTTCCAAGAGAAGGGCAAGGAAAGTAAGGATGTTGCAGGAAGACAAATGGCACAAGCCAACCACATAGCGTTGACATTGTCACACCTTAAGCATGCAAATGAGTGGCTAGAGAAACTGAGAAGCAGTTTAAACTCAGAAAATGAAGGGCTGGTGGAGACTATTGACAGATTGAAGCAAAAAATTTATTCTTCCTTGCTTTTGCATGTTGATTCTGCTGCATTTGCTTTGGAAAACCGAGCTTGATTCTTGGACAAGAAACTGTATCAGAAGAATATAATGTAATGCTATTTATAAGTTAAATAATACGTGGTTGAGCCAAGCGTTGCTAACGAAAGCTCGGCTTACTCTATTTATAAGTGCAAAATGATCTGTGTGTGATGCTATTTGTACCTAACAATAAAAAAGGGGAGGGTGGGTTTTAAGTAAAATTATATTTCCCCTTAAAAATCAAAATAAAGAAAAGCCTTTTTTTTCACTGTTGTTAATTCTGATTGACAACTGTTTTATTAAAATACTAAATTGAAGTAGTGTGGGTTTGTTTCCGCGTCAAAAACCAACTTAACGCACGTTTTCCATAAAGCAACAATTGGTAGCTTCATTCCTACCACACGATTAGAGGATCCTGACGCGGTTCCAAACACTTAGGTAGCTGAGCATGTCAAAAACTAGAAGTTCAAGTATATAATCAATTGTGATAATCATGAACAATACTTGGATCTATGGTTATCCTTAAAATACAATTCACGCATAAAGACTGGAAAGAACTTACATTATATCTAATGGGAATCCTTAACACTCAATTTATTAAGAATTCGTCCAAAAGAACTTACATTAGATCAGCAACTGATTTCTCAAAGCAAATCATCATAATGCCAGTAATAAGGGAGATAAACCGTAATAAAGCAAAATTCATTCATAATTAGATAGTTGCTGTCACTGAAGACTACAAGATTTTTGAAAATGTCAGAAACTATACCGACAGAGAACCAAATATGGATACAAAATTAGCATTGCGTAGCATTACAAGTACTGCCCAATTAAACTAACAAAATAGGTTTCAAAATAATCTACAATAGTCAAAATGAAGAGGCCATTTAATTTAACTCAATACTGTCTGAAAGTAAGATTCAATCGGCCAGGACGACGGAGATCTGTTTCTTCGACCAAGAGGCTAGGGGCGCTGTTTGGATCAATAGAAGCAACGCCATGAAAAACCTTTCTTGACTTGCCACCAAAGATCAAAACATCTCCAGATTCAAGAACAACTTTCTTTGCCTTACCAACATCACTTTCATCACCATACAAAAACTCTGCAGAGTCTCCAATAGAGAATGACACAACTGGCAAACCCCTGAGAATACTCTCTTCACTTTCATCCTTGTCCTGCAAGCAAGAAAACTCAATCAATCGTTACAGATTCAAAATGTTAAACATGAATATGTAAAGAGTGTAAAGCTAGTGCACTAAGTCACTGATAGTGTAAAACAACTTTCCACTGTCATCTAATCATAACCATTTAATCTGTCATATCATATTGTACTGATTTCAAATCAAATGCATTTATCTAACTATTTGTTGTCGTGCAAAATTATGATTAGATGGCACCTTTACACTATTAGTGTACTACCCTTATTCTCATATAATAATATACATGCCTGATGAAGACCAAGTTTTCCATTTTTTGCATAAAAATTGACAATACAAATGTCAGGAGATATCGACGGAATTGGTTTCGAGTTTGAGGGTTTAGTGATGGAATTTGATTCAAGGATTGCAGAGTTAACCAAGTCAACGAATTCACTCGGAATTTTGGGCGGAGAGGATCCATCGCACGGTCGTTGGTCTAGATATCGACTTGTTTGAGGATCCCAATTTTTACCAAGACACATCATTTTCAATTGAAGTTTAGCCCCCTCATCATAACTAGGTTGGTAAAATCCTCCATCACCTAATCCTAATTCCCTAATTACTTTCACTATCTTAATTTGATCGCTTATCGAAATGTAACCCCTCAAAAGAACCATTCCAGGTCTTAATACAGTTCTTTCCTTGGTTTGTGTCATTTCCTTTCTTTTTTCTCTGTTTTTTACAAACAAAGATGCTTTCAAAACTAAACATCCATTTAGTTTGGGGGTGCAAATATCAAATGCCTTCGTTCCCTTTTCATTTGATTGTTTGTCTTCATCAACAACCTAAATACAACAGAAGTTAACTAATTAAACAATGCATGAATGAATAGATCATCATATTGCAAATATAGGACCAGTTTGATATAAATTATAAAAAAAAAAAGTGATTTTAATACTCAATTATTTAGAGACTATTAGAGAAAATTAAAAGAAAAGCAAAAATTGTTTTGTGTTTATCTGTCCGAATAAAATCAAATATGAAAAATGATTTTTTTAGAAGCTACTAAGAAGAGCCTAGTTGTTACAACCTTTTTTCTTAAAAGAATCACATTTTTAAATAAAATAGTTACTTTTGACAGTTTCATTACGTTTGCTACAGCTTTTTGAAAAAAATGAAAATCTAAAAACTACTTGAATGAAAAAATTTCACTAACTTCTAAAATATCATTTTTCATAACAGTTTTTAAAAAAAAAGTTATTTTCATTACGATAAGTAAATACAAAACAGTTTTTCTTTAAATTATAAAATATTAAAACCATTTTTCATAATCAGTAACAAACAGCCTTAAAAACAATTTCACATTTGAAACAGTTTTTAAATTTTTTTTTAAAAGTGATTATCTCTTTTATAAAAAATTATTTTGACGAAATAAACTGTAACAAACATACATGGTCATCTCAGTAATAAGAAAAAAAAATAAAAAACCCTAATTTGAATTTTGTTATGATATGATAAAATTGAATATTACCAACGGTGAGAATTGTGGTTGTGACGGAGCGAGAGGATGGTGGTTTAATGGAGAATCTCGACCATGATCAGAACTGATGTGTTTCGATTGCGAAGCGTGATCGCTCATAACTGTAAAAAAAGCACTTTTTTCAAACGTCTTTTGAGTTCGTTACCTTTCTTCTATTTATTTCAATTCAATTTAATGGTACTTACTTTCTTGATATGAATACAAATTAATTGCTTCTGTTATTGAATGTTGTGCAATTAAAACACTAACATTGGTCTAAAATTAATAACTTTTGGAGAGAAAAAAAAATCAAATCGAATCGAATATATTTTATTTAAATAAAAAAAGTATCGCCGTTGCCAGGGATCGAACCCGGGTCACCCGCGTGACAGGCGGGAATACTTACCACTATACTACAACGACTTTATGATGTTAGAGATTTGTAGTTAATATATTTTAATTAATTAATTATTTTGTTAAATGTTTGATGAATACACTATACAAGGGATGGATGATGATTTTTATTTTAATAAGCAAATACTTTTATATCTAGTCATTAAAAAAGATAAGTTAACATGAAACCTTGAGGAAAACAAAGTAATTTAAAGCAAATTATAGTATTATTTTATACACAATTGTATATTAAAAAAAAAATAATCAAAGTGATCTAGTGTGTTAAATGCAGGAAGAACAACTTAGTTGTTTAGCCATTTGATATTTAGGGTGTAGGTTTAAATTTGATATATTTTTTTTTATGTAGATATAGTGTGCGTGAATTTGAACATAATATATCATTTTTTCTTTATATTTAATGTATATAAATTTTGTCGTTAAAGTTTTAAAATCAAATAATTATAAAGGAGATTTTGAATCATTCAATAAAAATACTATCTTTGCTCCAATCTAATATTTGTATATATGATTTCCCAACTATATGTTATATCAGTATAATTTCTTTTACACTTGTAATATCTTTAAATATAAGTTGTTGAGTTTGTTTATAGAATTTTTCTCTATTAATCTGATAGTAATTTTATAAAAAAATTTACGCTTTATCATTTTAGGTAAGTATTCATACCATTATTTTCTTTTATTTATTTATTTTTGCTGAAACGCATTTATTAACTTCACACGTACCATCACTTTTTTATATTGTTTAGAGTATTTACCATTTAGGTCTAAAAAAATAAAATATTTAGGTATAACAATTTTTTTTGAAGGATTTAGGTAGAAAAACTAAAAGATATTACAAGTATAAAAAATACATATACCAATCAATATATTTAATTAATTTTTTTTATAGACAATAAATTTGATTCAAATATTAAAATGAGAATAGTATAATCAAATTGATCATGAATTAAGATATTTTTTATTCATATTTTGAGATCAACAAGAAAGTAAAAAATATATGTTAATGATACACATAAATATTTCAAAAGTTAATGCAAAAAATTATCAAACTAAAACATTAATCTTAATACTCTAACTAACTTCTTTCATATATGGTCAAAGATCAAGAATAATGTAAGATCTATAATCTTTAAATTCATTTAAGAAAAAATTGTTGACATTATCTCATATCGACCATATGTGGTCTCTCACATGACCAATTCAAACACATTTGACAAGTCATATATAAGGTTGAAAAAGTGTTGAATTTGGGGATAATTTTCATAAATGTCTTACTCAATATAAGGTATTTACTAAACGAGTTATTCTCAAACATTTCAATAATATGTTTATAAAAGAAATTAGAAAGCTCAAACTCAAACAAAGGCACAGACAAAAAAAGCAACTAGACAAATTAAAAAAACTCTATAAATACATCTTCATTTATCTTTTAAAAGAGATCAAAGATGAACTATGCTTATAAAAAATACACAAAGGAAAAAAAAAACAAGAGTAATAGCAAAGAAAAAACCAAAGTAAAGTTACCACCGTAACCATCTTCAACCATCAGTTGTACACCGTTGTTGCCTTTTTCTTCACTGCCATACTCAAATTAGCCTCTATCACGTTTGTTTGTTCTCTATCTTTTTAATATAACGCTTCATTTTGGTTTTCTCTTGGTTGAAATTTTTGTTTTCGCGCTTAAGAATATGCCTTCTATTTGTTGTTTGCTTGTTGAAATTTCTGATCTTACTTTTAAAAATGATGTTTTTTTTTATTTTTTTTAAATATGAGATTATTGTTAAATGGTAGTAAGATGGAGAAGATATATTTTGAAAAATAAGAAATACTCAACTTCTAAGACTGTGAAATGGTGTTGATATTGAAATTGTTTATCCCTTTAAAATTAATTTCTCATATCTGGATGTATATTTTCTATTAGGACTTTTGACCACTTATGACATTTTTCAATATGTTATGGCTTGGCTTCTAAGACAGCAGGTCCTATAAAGCAATTTTAATAGCTTAGGCACACCTATCACATAAAATACACATATAGATAAGTTCCAGCTTCACTTTTTTTTCAATTTGCGCATAGTAGGCTTCGATCTTCTTTTCCAATTTTCGCAAAGTAGACAAACATATTACACATAATAAGCCTTATTTTTTTCAAGTACAGCCTACATTTTTACTTTGTTAAATTGTTAAGTTTATAAAATTCTATTTGCTGAAAATTAAAATCAAAGGGAATATTATTTCAAATTATGTGTTGACATAAATTATTACACTAAAATTCATTCTTATTTTTATTTTATTTTAGTTTGATAAATTAATAGATTAATCTAAAATTTATTTATTAAATATAATTAAATTAGATGTGACATCTTTTTTAATTTTTGAGTTCTTAAGACACAAGTTGTAACACTTGTTGGTTTGAAAACTCAATTTTAAAATTGAAAGTAATATAAAATATTCTTAAAATAATTAATTAGATGAGACATTTTTTTAATTATTAAATTTTTTAGACATAAATTATACAATTTGATAGTCTTAAAAACTCATTTTAAAATAATTATTTAAATCAAACAAACTTATTTTTTAGCTAAAATAACTTTTTTTTGTTATCAATAACAAAATAAGAAAGCAAGTTTAATCATTATACAAATTAGAAT
>JBBPBT010000770.1:1809138-1847995 GCA_037974875.1 Cicer bijugum | reverse complement strand
TATATATATATATATATATATATAATTATTAGGGGTACAGACACAAAGACATAGATAGTTGATAGAAATTAAAGACAGGAAGGACGAGAAATAAAGATGCCTAAAAAAGTAGAAAGACATAAATATATTTAAAAAAATCATATATTTAAACAATGTTTTTTCAAAGAAACATATTTTTTTGAAAATGATTTTTTATGTCCTTTATAATAATTTTGTAATTTTGAAAACAATTTATACAAAGTTGTGTATCAATAAATTAAAAATTATTTAAAAAAAACAATTTTTATAATACTAAACAAAAATTAATTAAAAAAATTATTTTTGAAAAAATCTTTTAAAGATCTCAAAATTATTTAAAACAAAAGCAAATAAATAATAATAAATCCAACGGCCACCGTTAAAAGAAAATAGGGTTTCAATATCCAACGGTCAGAAACCAATCTCAAAACTTATAAAACCGTAAAACCCGCTTCTTAATTCTTCCTCTTAACATCTCCTTGCTTCAGCTGTGCAAATTCACAGCCACCGAAGCAGGAGAGAAAGAAAACCCTAACAACACTAACCAAACCCACCGTTTTATTCCATTGTCGGTGCCGTTACTATGCCTTCACTTCCAATCACAAACGACACCGTTTCAATGGAAATCCCTAAGCAAAAATCAATGAAGAAGGAGAAGAAGAAGGAGAAGCTTCAAAACGACGCTGTTTTGGAGAACAGCGAAGTTTCGAAGAAGAGTTCAAAGAAGAGGAAGAAAGGTTCAGATGAAGAAGTTGAGGAGGAAGTTAAGAGTGAAACTAGCTCTGAAGATGGATCTTCTAGAATGAAAGTGAAGAAAGAAAAGAAGAAGAAGAAAGCTAAGGTTGAAGATGATGACGATGAAGAGGAGGTTGCTGTGGTGAAGAAAGATGATCCGAATGCGGTTACAAATTTTAGAATTTCTGAACCGTTGAAGATGAAGTTGAAGGAGAAGGGGATTGAGGCTTTGTTTCCGATTCAAGCTATGACTTTTAATACTATTCTTGATGGTTCTGATTTGGTGGGTCGTGCTCGTACTGGTCAGGTGAGTAGTGATTTTCGTTGTTCTTGATTTTCTTTGTTTTTCTTGTGTTTGTGATTTTCTGTTTTGGTTGTGAAAAGTATTTAATTTTTCAAGTTTTGAATATTTTGTAGGGTTTATGAATTGTGAAGATAGATGATTATTATAATTATAATAATATTTAATTTTTAGAGTATTCAATATTTTGTAGGGTCTGTGAATGGTGAAGTTAAGTGATTTTAATGTATGATTTTTGAAGAATTGATTGTTTTGTGTAGGGTTTATGAATGATGAATTTATATTTTAGATTTATTCGGCGAAAATTTGTTTTTAGCCTAATTTGAACTTAATTTTGGTTGAGCAAAATATTATAGTTTTACGCTATTGAAAAGACTATTATAATTATATGTTGAATGGAAATTTATTAATCGATGCTGAAACTTGTTTTTTAATCCTAAATGAATATCTGATAGGTGAACTTTGATAGATGAATTTGGTGGAGAAGATAAATATTTTGAAGACTAATGCGGTGAATTTTGATAGTACAGTGGATACTTTTTGTATATAGAAGACCACAATAATGCTTTATTGTAATTTAGTAATAATGATATTTTTTGAAAGAACTAATCTAAAATTTCACCACACTGAGTGTTTACTTGAAATTGAAAGATTCCTCTACTTTTCATTCAACCTAATATGTAATGCATTTACATGTATTACCCGAAAAAGATAATTAGATTAATTATGTAGAGAATAATGGTTGTGGGGTTTGAAATATTTAGTGCAAGTTTCTGATATGATAGGATGAGAAAATACTGTTGCAATTAAATTGTACTGCTATTATTGTTTTGACTTTTGTGGGAAAATGCAGGGTAAAACTTTGGCATTTGTGTTGCCCATATTAGAGTCATTGATAAATGGTCCGGCTAAATCCGTTAGAAAGACTGGCTATGGGAGAGTCCCTAGTGTCCTTGTGCTTTTACCTACAAGGGAATTGGCCAATCAGGTATATATACTGCAATGGAGCATGTGTTTCAGTTTCTCAGTTTGCTAGTTTATTTATGTATTCTTATTTGTTGTGGTTTGCGGTGCATTAGGTGTATGCTGACTTTGAAGTATATGGTTCTTCTTTGGGATTGACCGCTTGTGCTGTATATGGTGGAGCTCCGTATGGTGCTCAAGAGAGTAAGCTCAGGAGAGGTGTTGATATAGTTATTGGAACACCGGGTCGTGTAAAGGTGATTACTAGTTATTTTAATTTTAGTGTTTGGTTACATGTGACTTAATTTTTATTTTATGAATATGGTTGTTAGTGTGGGCAAAGGTAAACCTATAGAAGCTTGACTTTGGGTACTTACTGCTTGTGATTTCTTTTTGTAGGATCATATAGAGAGGGGCAATATTGACCTGAGCCACCTGAAGTTCCGTGTCCTTGATGAGGCAGATGAGATGTTGAGGATGGGTTTTGTTGACGATGTTGAACTCATTCTAGGTATTTGGTTTGTTTTTGTCTCAATTTAAATTTGGCATTATTTGTCTAATCTAAGGTTATTGTTAGTAGTTAGCGATTTGTGATAGTGTACCAAGTAGATTCAAAAATCTTGTTTTTTTGGCTTGTAAGTAGAGTTGTTTGTGATTTTTAATATTGCAATCCTCGAATGGAATACATGATTGATTGATTATAACATTGGAGTAAGTTGTAGCTCATTGTCAATCTAGATCATTTTTCTTTTCCTCGTAAATTGTGGTTTAGATTTCTTGTAGAAATACTGCAATTTAATTTGACTAAGGGCCATTTGGGTAGAAGGTTAATTAAGCCCTTATTTATATGTTGGTAAGTTTTATGTATAAGCTGTCCTTACAATCAAGGAATAAATAGTTATGTTAACTTGGAGCATTTGGGTAGATAGAGATTTTAATTAAGTCAAGGTAAGCTATTCCAGGACCCTCCTAAATATTTTTTTGAATCCATCTAACAATCCCTCAAAAATGATTACCTCATATGCCTTAGTTTGTGGTGCTGTCTACTATGCATCACTCAAGTTGTGTTTGTAGTTTTTTTTAGGTTGCAATTTATTTATGGCATCACAATTGGCTCATTTGTTTTTTGCAGGTAAGGTACAAGATGTTACTAAAGTTCAGACACTTCTTTTCAGTGCTACTTTGCCAAGCTGGGTTAAGCAAGTATGCACCTCTGTGATCCTTTGTTGTACTGAATTCATTGGTTGTGCCTATTAGTTGTTATTTAAATGACCTGTTCCCTTACTATTTTTTTTCTCTAGATTTCTTCAAGATTTCTGAAAGCAGATAAGAAAACTGCTGATCTTGTTGGGAATGAGAAAATGAAGGCTAGTACCAATGTTAGGCACATTATCCTTCCATGCAATAGTACTGCAAGGGCACAACTGATCCCTGATATTATTCGCTGTTATAGCAGGTATTTTTATGGTTCATTTTATAACTTAAACTTCATAACATGATGCTTGTTTAGAATCTTCAAAATTGATAATTTGACTCGTGGTCTGTTGCAGTGGAGGCCGGACAATTATATTTACAGAGAAAAAAGAGTCTGCTTCTGAGCTTGCTGGAGTGTTACCTGGTGCAAGAGCTCTCCATGGTGACATTCAGCAATCACAACGTGAGGTGAGCTATGAATTGATATGGTTTTTAATCCTGGTGTTCATCATTGAATGGATGTTCATGTGTGGTCTGCCTGGAAATTGTTTTTGACTTTTATGTTTATGTATGCATTCCATTCTCACACGTGTTTTCTGAACTGTTTCCTGTTTCTTACAGATTACATTGAAAGGTTTTAGGTCTGGGAAATTCATGACATTGGTGGCCACAAATGTGGCGGCTAGGGGTCTTGACATTAATGACGTTCAGTTGATTATCCAGGTACACCTTTTGTTCTTAAATATATATATGTATATATATATATATATATGTATATATATATATAAATTTAATATTGTAATAAACCATTCCCTTGTATACCCTTTTATCTGATATTCTGAATTGAATTTGTTTTAGTGTGAACCTCCACGAGATGTAGAAGCTTATATTCATCGATCTGGGAGGACAGGAAGAGCTGGTATATTTGAAATTTGACCTTTGTAGTTGGATTTTGATGTTTGTGTTATCGTGATTTTGAGTTAAATATATGGTTGGTTATTTTTTAGGCAATACTGGAGTTGCTGTGATGCTTTATGATCCCAGAAGGTCGAATATATCTAAAATAGAAAGAGAAGCAGGTGTCAAATTCGAACATGTATCTGCTCCTCAGCCTGATGAAATTGCCAAAGCTGTTGGTGGTGAAGCTGCTGAAATGATTACTGAAGTGTCCGATAGGTATATGCTTGTGAATTATCTTCATCATCTGTTACTGTTAACACTGTCTTTCGCTGTTTAACATGGGTCATGAATGCAGTGTTGTTCCGGCTTTCAAATCTGCTGCTGAGGATCTTTTGAATAACTCTGGTCTTTCAGCTGTCGAATTACTTGCAAAAGCCCTTGCTAAATGTGTTGTGAGTCCAATGTCCTTCATTTTTTTTTGTTTTGTTTTATATTCAAACTTATTTTCTCTAGGTAATAAGACCTCCATCTTTAGTAATGTTGGTGAATGATATTTGCAGGGTTATACTGAGATAAAGAAAAGATCACTTCTTACTTCAATGGAGAATTATGTTACATTACTTCTTGAAGGCGGAAAACCTATGTTCACTCCATCGTAAGAACTTTACCCTATCTAGTAACTTAATCATATATTGTTTGTTGGTTTAAATATATCAATTTTGATAGGCAACTTGTTTTAAACTTATCTAAAATTTGTTTTAAATATCTCATGGTTGTTTTTACTGTGTTTGGTTCTGTTTGATTTATGCATATGTTGGTTGTTGTCAGTTTTGCATTTGGAACACTGAGGAGATTCGTTCCCGAAGATAAGGTTGATGCAGTGCAAGGCCTCGCACTCACTGCAGATGGGCAGGGTGCTGTTTTTGATGTACCAGCCAAGGACTTGGATATTTATCTTAATGGTAATATTTTACTTAATTGTTGATTAGAATTTGTAGCGATCAATTTTTTTTCTTTCTGAATATTGAACTTCTACTGCTATTCATGAAGATTATAATGAAAGATATATAACATTTGTGTTATTGCTGGTTTTCAAGCTTTTACAATCACATTTGTTGAAAATCCGGTGTATGAATTTATATACAACATATTGTTCTAATGTAGTTCTTATCTTTATTTTGAATTTTTGGCTCTCCAGGTCAGAAGAATGCTGTTAATGTAACCCTAAAGGTTGTTAAAGAATTGCCAAGTTTGCAACAAAGAGAGGAATCTGCAGGGAGAAGATTTGGTGGTGGTGGTCGCGGGTTTTCTGGTGGAAGAGGCGGTGGATATAGATTTGGTGGAAGAGGTGGTGGTGGTGGAAGAAGTTTTGGAGGCAGAGGGGGAGGAAGGAAATGGTAAGAGATCAGTTAAACAAGAATGCTGAAATAAGAGCTTTTTGAGTCACGTTTGACTTCCAATTAAGTTTTTAGGCTGTACCTTCTTGTTCCATCCCCTTACAATTTTGATGGATGTCCGAACCCTATACCTGAGTGTCTATTTTTACCCTCTTATCATTTAGCATTTATGTTTTATCAATTTTAATTTTTACAGGAAATTGTAAGAGTTAGGTTGTTATGTTCTTTTAAAAACATGATTTTGTATTGTTGACAATGACAATTGACAATGGAAAATATATTATATATGTTTTGCTGAACTTTATTCATACCATTGCTGCTGCTGCGTAGTTGAGCATTACTAGAGTCCCCAAGCAAAGGTAGAGATTATTTTCTCCACTAATCAATAAACTAATAATTCGCAGAGTGTACGAAACTACGATATGTAAAAACAAAATAGGTACTTTGGAATTGACCTATTTGACTTCCATAAACTTGTCGTAGGATTTCTTAATTATTTGCGGGATTTTATAGACGGTCGACTCATTAGAGGTGTATGTAAACTTAGACGAATTTGCGGGATTTTATTCGTAATATTGAAATTTTTTGAGGACAATATTAAAATTAAATTGTTTTTTTTAAATAAAAAATAAATTAAGTAACACATACGATTTTTTAATTCTTAAGTTAATTTCAATTAATATTTTAATCTTTTATTTGTTTATTTATTTATTTTTTTAATTTAAACTTTTATTTTAATTAAATTTTATCTTTTATATTTTAAAATATCAACAATATTATTATTTTTATTTTACAAAATTTTAAATAATACATTAAAATTTTCAAATAAAATTAATTACAATATTTAATATAATTAAATATTTAAATAAACTCATATTTTTATGTTTATTATCTGACTCTTAGGTTATATTTATATAAAATAGTTTTTATGTTTTATATATTTAAAACTATTATTAAAATTTAATAATATTTTTATAGTTCTATAAAATATATAAAAAACGGTCATAAAATATAAACGTCGGACAACTCAACTAATGTGTTAAGAGAAGCTCTTGGAAAAATTAAAAGAAAGAAAGATCAAACTTGAAGAAGAGACACTAACCTAACAAGTAATACACCTACAAATTAAGAATAAAAATGATCAACTAATTTTATCCTAAGACGAAAATCCGAACAAAACAAATTTTATTTTACATGAATTAGTTAAATTCTAATTGAACATAAAATACAATTAAAAAACTTAGATTTCATTTTCCTTTATATCTAAACTAAATCAAACCACATTCACAATCAAGTATAGTGGGATTCTGCACAAAGTACAATTGACAAATCCCATATTTGTATATTAATTAAATCCAAGGGTACTATGTTACTTCATCATATAATAAATATAAGAGAAAATTAAAGTTACCAAAAGTTGATGCATTTATTTCAAAATTTGGAACAAATACATCAACATCCTTACTCATGCTTCTCTAATATTTTGGACCCAAGGTGTATACATATATATACTTTAAAAAAAAAAGTGATGGCATGATGATTCTGCTCTAAAGAAATCCTTCAACCCCACGTCCAGCTCTTACATTCTTATATATGGTAAGAGCTTCTTCCATTACTTGAGCTTGAGCCAACAATTCTGCTCTTTTTCTTCCAGATGGATGAGTAGAGAGATAATCTCTTAGCATAGATTCGCCCGTCACTTTTCCTAACTTCTCGTAGACTTTAGGCGCCACCCGGGGATCGTACCCGGCTGACGCAACTAATAGAAGCCCGATGTAATCGGCTTCTATTTCCATCCTGAAAATTGTTAATAATAAATTGGGTTAAGTCACAATTGTAACCACACAAAATATAAATAAAGATAGCATCATAAAAGGCTTAAAATTACACAATTTTTCCATTTAAACATGAAAATATGGACCTAATTGCACTTTTATTCTCTAAGTATCGCAATTGTACAAAATTAGTTTCCCAAATTCCAATTGTGCAAATTGAATCAAGTGTTGTCAAATAGTGATTATAGCAGCACTATAGACTACAATGTATCAGAATTTGAACAAACTATTACTGTTCTTAAATAGACTATTTAATACAAGTATTGTCAATTAGCGACTATAATAGTGCTATTACATTGTAGCATAACAGAATTTGAAATAGATAGATATGCCCTAACCCTTCTTTGATTCCAGTGTTGTCAACTGCAGATTGCAGAATATAACAATTCGTTCAAATTATTGTTCGCTACAGTGCTATAGAACCACCACTATAGCAGCTATTCGAAAGCATTTAGTATTAAAAGGAAACCTTATGACAACCCTACACTCCAACAAAATACAAACACAAATTTAACATACAGTATGTTTCTCATTCTATGATATCCTATAGTAGGTTTAAATATAATAACTCTATCTCACACCCATATTTGACCAACATTACCTACGTATTCAGGAGCAACACAGAGAGTCAATTGATTAGAAAGAGAGATAATGAAGGAAGCATTACCGTCTTGAGAAAGGTAGCCGTAAGAAAAGCGATGACATTGTGTTGACAATATCGGGCGTGACAAATTGATAAAGTATCAACTGAAGAATAAAAAACCACAGATTCTTTGTCATCCCCTCAGCACTGTGTCTGGCCACAGCATGCCCAACCTAATCAGCAAGCTGCAAAGTGTTAGATTTCAGGTCTTCTAAACATATCAAGATTCTGTTTGGATAAATAGCTTAATTAAGCGCTTAAAGCACAAACACTAATCATATAACTTACAAGTGATTTTATATGGGCTATTTCTATAAATAAAAAGCAATTTATTTTCATATAAGCTATAAGTTGTTTTCATAAGTGTCCTAGAGAATTTATGAAAATAAGCTGAAAACAACTTATGGATATGCTATACACTTTTTCTATCAATTTTCAAATAGTCACTATATCGTTATAACATAACAGAATTTGAACAAGCTATTTTGATCTGCGATGCTATTAAGTACAAAGTGTTGTTAGAAAGCTGCTTAGCACTATAGCATATAAGAATTTGAACAAACCACTATTTTCTACAATATGCAATTCACAACATTGATTTCCAAAAGTTTTCTCAAACAGTTTCATAAGTGTTTGATGTCAATAAATAAGCTCAAATAAATCAATTCAAACAAGCCTAAAATGCAAAAACAATGAGTTATATGAATCAAATGAATACCTCATGTCCAATAATAGTTGCAATCTCAGCATCACTTCTAAAATGTTCAAGCAAACCAGTAAACACAACTATCTTCCCACCAGGTAAACAGAAAGCATTAACAACAGGCTCATTCACAACCAAAATCTCCCAATTCAATCCATCCAAATGCGACGTATAAGGTTGCGACCCTCGTTCCTGACCCTTTTTCCTACTCTTCTGAACCCATTTATCATCAAGAATCTCATCCTCCCGATGCCAATTCCCTTCGATTTTCACTTCATTCTCAAACAATGCACTAAGGGTCTCCTTCCCATGCTCATCATCCATCATAGTATTCTCCGAAGCGTACCCTAAATCACTCCACACATTCTCCTTACTCAACCCTCTCTTCAACGCGTCAACAATATCGTTAGCTATCATTCTCACTCTCACACTCTCAGGGTGTATTGAAGGCAACACCTTCCCCTTAAAAGCTACCTTCATCTTCTCAAACTCACTCTCTCCGAGCATCCGTTCCATTGCTTTCGACATTAGAATCAAATGAGTTCTCTTAGTGTAAGGAACAGTTTCCATGTTTCCAAAATACACAGTTACAAAAACACCTGAACCAACCATTACAACAATGAAAACATGTCTAGGATTCTGAAACCAACGTTTTGGTCCTCTTGGCCTAAAATGCTGAACATTTTGAGGATCAACATAGTAAAATCTCCTAAAATTGTTGTTAATTTCAAAACCCTTTTTACCTAATCTCTTAGAAATTGAAGAAAATGAAGAAAACCCATTATTCACATAGTAAAATCTCCTAAAATTATTGTTAATTTCAAAACACTTTCTACCTAATCTATTAGAAGTTGAAGAAAACCCATTAAAGCTAACACCATTAGAACATGAATTGAAATACCCAGATTGTAAAATTCTTGAACTTGACTGAAAATTCGAATTTTGAGATGAAACCCTAGAAGCCAAGGAATGAAAACCATCAAGAACAAACTTTCCCCTTCTATACGAACCCATGATTGCAAGCATTAAAAACTAAAATAGATGAAAAAAAAGAGGGAATTTTGTTGTTTAGATGAAAAATTGGTGAATGAAAGGATTTGATGAGAAATGGAAGAATCTAGAGAAAGAGAGATCTAGAGAGAGTTTAAGGAGACACGCGTGTGTGGGAAAAAAAAAAAACTTGTTTTTTCATGTAAGATTAAAAAAAATGTTTGCACTAAAAAAATATTATATTACTTGTTGTGGAGAGAAGAGAATAACAATGGAATTTTCCTGCACGAAATTTTGGTTGTCTCGGACCAAACTGGAAAATGAAAGAAAATGGTTTTTTTACAAAGGACTAAAAATGAGTTGAAGGATATATAAGTGTTACTTTTATAAAATAAATATTATTTTTTAATTTAATTTTAATTATTTAATTTTTTTTGGATATTAATTTGGCGGCTCCCAAGGGAATGAAATCATAGTAATCTACAATTCAATTATATGTTAAGTAAAGTCCGATAAAAAATTGTTTAATTTAGGATTCAAACTTGGATTTTTTTGAACGACTCATGTTAACTTAAACTTGCTAACAACTAAAACTCATCGGGTGCATGACCCATTCTCTTGTTTGGAATATTGTGCCATTCGGTTCCTTTTTATCTTGCTTTTTAGTTGCACGGCCAATTCTGGTTGTATATGGGTGTGCGAGCCTCGTTCGTCATCAAAGTTTTCTCTCTTCATTCGTCTTCATCAAAGTTGTATCGTCATCAAAGAGGATGGCTCACTCATACCACCCGCACTCCATTTCACCCCTCATACCCTTGACGATTTTGAGGGGGTAGTTGAGGATGTTTGTCGTTACAAGTCATACTACACCAATTATGAATCCTTTTGATATTGTTATACGCACTTGGCTCGTAAGAGTTACCAAAATTGTTTTGAGATTCTCCCATACAGTTTTGAAGAGATATTATGCGCACCTCATATAATATAGATTCAGCGTGTTATGTCTACTTATAAAATTGCATCTTTGACCAACTTTGGCTTCCCTTCTCAACATTTCAATGTGATTTTCTTCGCACTCTTAATGAGTCCCTCTCATAGCTCCATCCTAACATCTGGACCTTTGTGAAACCATTTGAAATCTTATGCAAAAGTTTTGGTGTACGACCATATGTTTACAAATTTCTTCACTTCTTCCAGGTCAAAATGAGTAATCCTATGGCTTGGCTCCAGATGAGTAACTTCCCCCCACCATCATCTTATTGGGACACGAGTTCGATCATGGAAACATTTTAAAAATGACTTTTACTATGTCTATCTGCGTCTTACTTACACATGTCTTTTATGATGCTGACAAACAAGGGCTCTTTCCTCTCTCTCTCTCTCTTGGACTAAATATCCGATCTCCAAAATTGGTACCTCTCAATTGTTCCTAACAGAAGATAAACTGGATGACATCTTCATTTTGAGCACTGTGATCCATGTTAGTGCAATTGATTTATTGAATGTGGAGCATAAGGAAGGCAAACTTGCCTCCCTTCTTCGTACATCGATACTTATCATATTGATATTCCTTCTTGGCATTCGTCCCAAATTTGAAGATTCTTGTATTACTAACAACTTGTTTGTTCTTTTTTGGTTGTCCATAATCGTGCAGGATGACCCCTCTTACTACTGTTGAGTGTCGTGTTATCAAAGAGCAAAGATTGCTGAAGATGGGGGAAAAAATGATTCATTTTCTGATGGCAAAGATGTCCTTACATCTACCTCCACCCAGTTGCTGCTTCTTGTGAGAAATGGTCCCATCTGAAAGCTCACTCTACTTCTATGCCTCCTTACTCTTCTCCCCGTTCGCCCCTATCACTATCTGATTCAAAGGATTTTTGTGGCGTCTTTGAGGAAGATCCCCAATGGTTCTCTATTTAGGTACTTGGGAAAAATAAAGGAGACATTGTCCATTTTGTTTGGGATGAGAGATTCATTTTCTATAAAAAATGGTTGGTTAAATTCCCTGCACGAGTGATGTGAGGACGCAATGAAGGCTTTGAAGGCAAAGTTGGTCACATATGATATCAACTATAAGAAGGTTGAAGCTTCGTTGAAGGACTTCTGTGCCAACATATTTAATTCAGAGACCGCTAAAGTCGAGGCCATCTGGGCTCATGACACCTTGTAAACTGAGTTGGTTACCTCCAAGGTTCGCATCAAGCTATTAGACGAATAAAGGATGGAAAAGTTAGACCACATGTTTGCTATGGCTATTAGAGAGTTTGGAGTTTTGCATCCTAATTTGGATCTGAGTGGTACAAACCATGATTGGGTGGTTTCGAATTCTCGTATTGTGAATACTATTCCTGATCTTGCTGAATCTAAAAAAGATTGTTCATATGAGGATATGGGTGGATGACTGAATGAAGAATTGTGGTTTTGGATGGTGTTTGATAATAGGTGTATTGTTAACTTGTATGTTTTGAAGTAAAAATGTCGATTATAAGGAAGGAGAGTTTGAATTATAATTGTCTCTTTTTAAAAATTCATGTTTAAAACTAAGAAGTTTAACTCAAGATTGATATTGGGTATAAACGAAGAACGTTTTGGGTTAGTAAAATAACAACAATATCAATTCATCAATATAAAAAAAAAATTGAATATAAGACAAATAATAAATAGAGATAGAGATAGAGAGATCACACAAGCATATATCCTAGTTCATCTAACACTGGTTACGTCCGATTTTTACAAATGTGAGATTTTCCACTAAGTGCTAAAAGCAAGAATGTTCTTGGTTTTCACATATCAGTCTTGATCTATTACACAATATCTACCTTTCTACCTAGAAAGGATTTCCACAGGTTACCTAACACTTTTTCAAAAAGGATTTTACAATCTACCTTTTAAATCATAAAAGGATTTTTACACACTACTCAAACTATATTGACAATATAGCCATGAGTTACAAAGTAATGATTTTGAAAATGTTAGAATTTGGGTATTGCTCAACTCTTGTTTGAGAAATAGATTCTGTATTTTAGAACTCAATTATCACTTATTTGAAAAACACTTAAAGAATGGAACTCCAATTATAGAATGATTTTGACAAGCTCGAGTATGATTGATGTTTTGCTTGACACTTTGAGTTGTGTTTTGTTCTTCATCGTGAAACTTTATTTATAGGCTTCAAGAGAGCTTTATTTAATTGTTGGAAGTAGGCCAACTGTGATGGGTAAGTGAATGGATAAGTTTAGCCATAAAAGCATGATTATTCATGTTGAAACTTGGAATATTCTTGAGATCCAAGAACGTTATTCGAATTGGTTTGAGATGAACTGATTTGTACTTGTGATCCTGCCAGTTGTCTAAAATGATTACTTGCTTTAAGTCACGCGTGCAGGTATGTCTGAAGGTACAAATAACAATGTCCTTTACAACTTGTTAATTGTACTTGCTTTTGCTTGACGGTGAGAATGATCTTGCTTTATGCATTTTATGAAGCAAGGTTTTGAGCCTTCGAATTCTAGAATGATTCTTGCTTATATTGATCCTTCTTTATTCTTGATCAAGATATGGAATGAATAAAGCTTCTTGGATCTAGTCTTTTACATTGAAATATGATCATTCTTATTTATGGCAGATGCGGAGAACGTTATTTGTTTTTCAGAAATATGTAAAGAACGTTCTTCGTTTTGCTGATTTTGCTTTCTTGATTTTAATAAGTCCTGCTTTGTAATACTTGGTACCTATCTTGTTTTAATACACTTAAAAAGCATATGTTAAATACCAAAACACTTAGAATCATAATTAGAAGACTTAGTTAACATTTTGTTTAATTATCATCAAAATATTAATTTGGGATTTTGTCTTAACAATCTCCCTCTTTTTGATGATGACAAAATATGTTAATTCATATTTTAATTTTGATTCTAATAATAATTCAGATAGCTTCTTAGTAAAAGCTCCCCCTCAATATGTACTAATCATTTGAACCAAATAATAATTTTTCATTGATATAGTATAAGGATCTTGATCATTACAAGTTGGTTCGAAACAAAAAAATATAGAAGTAGTCATACAAAAAATAGCTTAAGATCATACTTAAAATCTAAATAACTTATCCCCCTTTGTCATGGGAAAAAGGAATAGGAGAGTGAAACTAAAGTTAAAGCAGAAAGACAAAGAATGTGAAGATCCTTCAGACGATGGAGACAAGGATGGCTGAGGTATATTTGGAAACGTTGGAGGAGGATTAGTCATGGAAGGTTCTAGTGCGAGCTTGGGAGCAAGCTGAGTAGTCATCCAGTCACACATGACTGCTTGCTCCTTGTTCTGATGAGCTTTCCTAGCTATAATTGTTTGAAGGGCGACTAAAATTATGAGAATTTCCTTATATGTTCTTCATGTTTCCCTTTCCATTTTGGTCTTTTTAGAGGGACACTGTTGATCTTCAGTAGCATTATTTTGGGATGGAGCAATAGTGTTACAAAAAGTGGATAGAGTGGCAAATGAAGTATTTATGTGAGGAATAGAGTTTGGAGCAGAATGATGGGGCAAAGACGGACCAGCTATGTCCGAATATGGAAAAACCAAATATTGGCTTATTCCTTTCTTTACAGGTTTATCTTCCCGTAACAATACCTTATGTGCCCTTAAAGTTCTTGGCTTAACTTATAGTTGTCACCATTGGTCTCCACATGATTGGAAGACATCTCATGATATTTCTTACCCTATCTTGCACTGAATAAATTTTGCCAAGAGAACACATTTTGTTCACTATGGTTATGAATCTTGAGTACATTTCATTAATGGTTTCTCCTTCATTCATTTCAAATAATTTGAACTTTCGAATGCCAACGTCAATCCTTGTTTCCTTAACATGGCTTATTCCTTCATAATGAGTTTGCAATGTGTCCGATACTTTCTTCGCCGTATCACATTCATCTACTCTTTCACTTTCTTCCTTACTTAAAGCACATCATAAGAATAGTTGTGCTTTTGAGTTTAGAAGTACCTTAGTTTTTTCATCTGTTGTCCAATTTTCTTCTGTCTTTTCAGTAGATGGTGAATTGTTTTGATCTACTCTTGGTATGAAGTCTCTATATGTGATGATTCACCATATACCAGTTTCGTGTGATTTTAGGAATAATTGCATTTTGCTTTCCCATAAATAATAATCTGAGCCATCAAAGTATGGTAGTATGTTTGATGATCCTCCTTCAACTATGTATTTAGCTTTTGAATTTATCTTCTTGAATCTTTCGCTCTAGAACTTTTTGGATGTTTAATCCTTAGAGACTGGCTCTGATGCCAATTAAAGTAGTAATGTCAATGATAAGGAAGGGAGTTTGAATTATAATTGCCTCTATTTAAAAATTCATGTTTAAAACTAAGAAGTTTAACTCAAGATTGATCTTGGTTATAAATGTAGAACATTGTTGGTTAGTAAAAAAACAACAATATCAATTTATCAATATAAAAAAAATTTGAATGTAAGACAAAACAATAAATAGAGATAGAGATAGAGAGATCACACAAGCATATATCTTGGTTCACCGAACACGAGTTTCGTTTAGTCCTCACAATAAATGAGAAATGTTGTTGGTGGTGATGGTTCAGAATCATCATCAGAGAGCGTATAAATTGTTGTGTCTATGTTTTTGGTCTTGCAGGTGCCAATATCGACTAAAATACGCATTGATCTTCGTTTGGAAGATGACGTGTTGGAACTAGGGTTTAGGGATTTTCAAAGATGGGGCGGGCATTGACTGATGGAAGGAAGAGGACATTGATGCAATGGGGGAAGCACGATGGAGAGAGGAACAAGTGAAATTGGTTGAGGACATGGTTATGGGGATGAAGACATGTAATTCGAGAATGTTCTTTTTAAGGAAGAGTGTAGAGGTGTTGGTCTAGGTGGAGGTGATGGTGAATGAACTGGAGATGATGATGGAGATGAAGATGGTGTTGGTGATCTGCTGTTTTTGTGTGTCGTGGTTTTGGTACGAGCTATTTTTGAAAAAAAAAAACAGAGTTTGAGGAAGAAGGAGACAAAGAGAGAAAGTTTTTTTAGAAAAAGGTTGAAGTTGTTGTAAGTGGAGAAGGATGAATGTTTTTGATTTTGGGCAATTGGTTTGTGAGGTGAGGTAGTGCCATGCGTGTGACTAGATGTATTGGGAAGGAGGAAAGTGAAATAATGTGGCATGTCAAGCATGGGTAGCCGTTACCTTTTGTAAAGTAGCAGTCGTTCAGTTGAAAATCTGATTTCAAAAAATAATTTATGATGAGAAAACGATGATCGTTCTCGAGCAAGCAGGCTAAAAACGGAGAACGTTCTCCGTTATGACCGAAATGTTATGGTTTCAATTTTAACAATCTTGAGCATGATTTTTGATGATTTTTTAAGTGTTCTTTGATGGAATTGAAGATTTATTCGACAAGAGGCTTTGTAAAAATGTCAGCTAACTGATTTTTTGTATTAACCAAGATTAATTCAATTTCCTTTTTGTTCACATTATCCCTAATGAAATAATGTTTTATTTCAATATATTTGGATCTTGAATGCTGAATAGGATTCTTAGATAAATTTATGGCACTAATATTATCACAATATATTGGAATATGAGAATATCTTACTGAAAAATCTTCATGTTGATTTTTGATCCATAAGACTTGAGAGCAACAATTTGCTGCTAAGACATATTCAGCTTCAGTGGTTGATTGGGTAATTGTGTTTTGCTTTCTACAAGACTAGCTTATGAAGTCTTCTCCTAGCTTATGAAGTCTTATCACCAGCATAATCAACATCACAATAAGCTACAAAATCAAAATGAGAACCTTTGCTATACCAATAAGATAGTGAAAAATTCTTTTCACGACAATTAAGTGAGATTCTTTTGGTGAAAATGGAAACATAGCACATAATCCTACTGCAAAAACAATGTCAGGTCTACTTGCAATTAAATAAAGTAATGAGCCAATCTTTCCCCTATATTCTGTTTCAGAAATTGATTGTCCATTTTCATCTTTATCTAAAGCGGATAATGGATGCATAAGGGTAGTCATAATCTTGGCTTCACTCATTTTGTATTTTTTAAAAGATCCTTGATATATTTTTTTTGACATATGAAAATTCCATTTTTATGTTGTTTAATTTGTAAACCAAGAAAATATCTGAATTCTCCCATCATGCTCATTTCAAATTCATTTTGCATGAGATTTGAAAAATCCTCACACATTTTTTCATTTGTTGATCCAAAAATAATATCATCAACATATACTTGAACAATGAGAAGATCATTTTTATTTTGTTTTCTTAAAGAGTGTTGTGTCAATATTTCCACGGAAAATTCATTTTTGATAAAAAATGAACTTAATATTTCATACCAAGCTCCAGGGGATTGCTTTAAACCATACTAGGATTTGGTGAGTTTAAAAACATGATTCAGTTTTGTTTGATCTTCAAAATTTGGAGGTTGGCGAACATAAACTTGTTCATTTAAAAATCCATTTAAAATTGCACTCTTGACATCTATTTGAAAAAGTTTGATATTTTTATATGATGCATATGCAAGAAGGATTCATATGGCTTCTAACCTTGCAGTTGGAGCAAAGGTTTCATCACACTCTATTCCTTCTTGTTGATTATAACCTTGAGCAACTAACCTTGCTTTGTTTCTTACAACTTTTCCTTCTTCATCTAGCTTGTTTTGGAAAACCCATCGTGTTCCAATAATTATTTGATCCAGTGGATCTCGAACAAGGGTCCAAACTTCATTCTTTTCAAATTGAAGAAGTTCTTATTTCATTGCATCAATCCAAGATTGACCAACTATAGCCTGTTTCATGGATTTGGATTCCATTTGGGATATCATTGCCATGTTGCGGTTTTCATCATTTTTAAATGACATTCTTGTTCTAATGCCATCAAGTGTTTCTTCAATAATTTTGTTATGAGGGTGATCACATATTAGTTTCCAACTTCTAGGAGGAGTTTGAAACGGAGATTGTTTATCAATCTCGTTTTCCTGGGGAACAATATGTTATGTTTGCCCAAATTGTTCTTCCTCTTCATCATCTTTCTTTTTTAAACCAAGATCATCAAATAATATGTGCTTACATATTTCAACAGTTTTATTTTTCAAATTACAAATACGATACCCCTTAGATTCTGTTGAATATCCTAAAAATATGTGTTTATAGCTTCTGCACAGAAGTACTTTTCAATATTTGATTCTTCCAAGATTGTTCTTGCCATCTCTTGCAAAGTTCTATTCTTTCTTTCAACAACTCCATTTTGTTAGGGAGTTCTTGCACAAGATAGATTATGAGAGATACCAAGTTCATCAAAAAATGTTTTGAAAGATGCATTAATTAACTCACCTCCATGACCACTTCTCTCAGTGATTATATTAAATTCCTTTTCATTTTGAGCCTTTTTACAAAAGTCTTTGAAGGCATCAGGTGCATCATCCTTTTGTTTTAAAAAAGTACCCATGTGTATCTAGAAAAATCATCTACGATGACAAATCCATATTTCATACGTCGTAGACTAGTGGTTTTGATAGGACCAAAAAGATCAATGTGAAGAAGTTTAAGAGGTTTTTTGGTTGATATAAATTCTTTTGAGTGAAAACTACTCTTAACTTGTTTTCCCTTTACACAAGCTTCACATATTTTATCCTTTTCAAAATTTATTTTAGGAAGTCCTCTAACAAGATCTAATGTTGATAAGTTTGAAATCATTTTCAGACTCACATGTCTAGTTCTCTTATGCCATATCCACTTGTCTCTATTTATGGACATGAGGCAAGATTCGACTGGTAGTTCGTCAATGTATAAAACATAAAGGTTTTTCTTTTTGGATGCAGAATATATAATTTCACCAGAATTTGCCATTCTCACTTCACATATGTTTGATTTGAAAATAACTTCAAAGCCATTATCACATAGTTGACTAATGCTGAGAATGTTATGTTTCAATCCTTCAACATATCAAACATCATTGATTTTGGCAGAATTCACTTTACCTATGGTTCCATTGCCTTTGATTGTTGCTTGATCATTGTTTCCAAATGTTACGGATCCTCTATCCTTTTTGATAAAGGACAACAAACAATTCTTGTCACCCGTCATATGTCTTGAACAACCACTGTCCAAGAACCATGGTCTTTTCTTGATATCTTGAAATTCATCCTACATGATGTGTTACATTAACTTTAGGTACCCATTTGGTCTTGGGTCCTGAGGAGTTAGTTTTAAAATCTGATTCCTATTTAATGTTAAATGTTGTTTCATAGTAGCCAATTTTGTACCAGGAGGAATATCTAGTAGTTTGTTTTGAAGAAGGTTTAGAAAGTTGAGTTACAACTGATTTTGATAAAGCTCCAGAACATTCTCCGTTTGTTACATTTGTTGGAGAACATTCTTCCTTTTTCAGATTTTGAGAAAATTTTGCTTTTGTTCCAAAATGTTCTTCTTTTATGAAGATCCTTTTGCTCTTGATTTTTTTTATCTCTTTTTAAAAATAGGATGCAAACTCTAGATGTCCTATTTTGTTGCAATGTGAACATTTAATTTTGTATTTTCCTTCTTTTATATCTGGAACAAAGAAGTTTTCGTATAATTCCTACGAAATTCAAAACCAAGTCCAGCTTTATCAAAAGTTCCTACTTGAGATCCCATGATTCTTTGAAAGGTTTCAGTCGCTTTGATGAAATTCAACATATCATTTTTAATGATTTCAACTTCAGCTTTAAGGAGAACGTTCTCCTTTTGAGGTGAAGAACAATCTTGACTTTCTGAACATTCTGTTTCAAGATTTTTGAGTTGAGACTCTTTTAGATTTTTAATGATCTCTTTGAGTTTATCATTTATAGCCTAAACTTTTTTTTTTCTCTTCTTTTTCCTTGTGAAATTTTTCTTTAAAAGAACCACATTTTTGAATAAGAAAGTTTGAATCATTTAGCAAATTATGAAATTATTCTTCCATATGTTCACATAAAAGACAAGGTTCAGAATTTGTTACCTCTTTATCTTCAGTGTCTCCCATCAGACATATATTGGCTTCTTTAGGTTCATCTGTCTCTTATTCATCAGAGTCATCCCTGGTTGCCATGATTGACTTCTTCTTGAAATGGAATTTCTTTGGTACTCTTTTGTTCAATGGACATTCTTTTTTATAGTGTCCTTGTTTGTTGCATCCAAAGCAAATGATTTTACTTTTATCTACTTCAGTTTTGAAATCCTTTTTATCTGGAGAACCCTTTTTGATATGATCTCTTCTCGTCATCATTATTTGTATCTTTCTTGTAAGGAGAGCAATCTCTTCATCAACATATTCTTGGCTATTTTCTGAGTCATTTTTCTCATTTTTTTTGTTGAATACTTGGTGAATTTTGAGATGATTTTAAGGCTATTATTTTTCCATTCTTTACAGGTTTATCTTCCCGTAACAGTACCTTATGTGCCCTTAAAGTTCTTGGCTTAACTTATAGTTGTCACCATTGGTCTCCACATGATTGGAAGACATCTCATGATATTTCTTACCTTATCTTGCACTGAATAAATTTTGCCAAGAGAATACATTTTGTTCACTATGGTTATGAATCTTGAGTACATTTCATTAATGGTTTCTCCTTCATTCATTTCAAATAATTTGAACTTTCGAATGCCAATGTCAATCCTTGTTTCCTTAACATGGCTTATTCCTTCATAATGAGTTTGCAATGTGTCCGATACTTTCTTCGCCGTATCACATTCATCTACTCTTTCACTTTCTTCCTTACTTAAAGCACATCATAAGAATAGTTGTGCTTTTGAGTTTAGAAGTACCTTAGTTTTTTTATCTGTTGTCCAATTTTCTTCTCTCTTTTCAGTAGATGGTGAATTGGTTTGATCTACTCTTGGTATGAAGTATCTATATGTGATGATTCACCATATACCAGTGTCGTGTGATTTTAGGAATAATTGCATTTTGCTTTCCCAGAAATAATAATCTGAGCCATCAAAGTATGGTAGTATGTTTGATGATCCTCCTTCAACTATGTATTTAGCTTTTGAATTTATCTTCTTGAATCTTTCGCTCTAGAACTTTTTGGATGTTTAATCCTTAGAGACTGGCTCTGATGCCAATTAAAGTAGTAATGTCAATGATAAGGAAGGGAGTTTGAATTATAATTGCCTCTATTTAAAAATTCATGTTTAAAACTAAGAAGTTTAACTCAAGATTGATCTTGGTTATAAATGTAGAACATTGTTGGTTAGTAAAAAAACAACAATATCAATTTATCAATATAAAAAAAAATTGAATGTAAGACAAAACAATAAATAGAGATAGAGATAGAGAGATCACACAAGCATATATCTTGGTTCACCAAACACGGGTTTCGTTTAGTCCTCACAAATGTGAGATTTTCCACTAAGTGCTCAAAGCAAGAATGTTCTTGGTTTTCATAAATCAGTCTTGATCTATTACATAACTTCCACCTTTCTACCTAGAAAGGATTTCCATAGGTTACCTAACACTAATTTAGAAAGGATTTTATAATCTATCTTTTAAATCATAAAAAGGATTTTTACATGCTACTCAAGCTATGTTGACAATATAACTTTGAGTTCCAAAGTAATGATTTTGAGAATGTTAGAATCTGGGTATTGCTCAACTCTTATTTGAGAAATAGATTTTGTATTTTAGAATTCAGTTATCACAGATTTGAAAAACACTCAAAGAATGGAATTCCAATTTTAGAATGATTTTGACATGCTGGAGTATGATTGAATGATTGATGTTTTGCTTGACACTTTGAGTTGTGTTTTGTTTTTCATCATGAAGCTTTATTTATAGGCTTCAAGAGAGCTTATGAAAAATTATTTAACAGTTGGAAGTAGGCCAACTATCATGAGTAAATGGATGGATAAGATCCACCATAAAGCAGGATTGTTCATGCTGAAACCGAAAATGTTCTTGAGATCCAAAAACGTTCTTCGAATTGGTTTGAGATGAACTAATTTATACTTGTGATCCTTCCAGTTGTCTAAAATGATTACTTGCTTTAAGTCACACGTGCAGGTCTGTCTGAAGGTACAAACAACAACAACAATGTCCTTTACAGCCTATTAATTGTACTTGCTTTTGCTTGACTTGGAGAATGATCTTGCTTTATGCATTTTATGAAGCAAGGTTTTGAGCCTTCGAATTCTGGAATGGTTCTTGCTTAGATTGATCCTTGTTTATTCTTGATGAAGATATGGAATGAATAAAGCTTCCTAAATCTAATCTTTTACATTGAAATCTGATCATTCTTGTTTATGGCAAATGTGGAGAATGTTCTTTGTTTTCTAGAAATCTATTAAGAACGTTATTCATTTTGCTCTCTTGATTTTAATAAGATATGCTTTGTAATACTTAGTACCTATCTTGGTTTAGTACACTTAAAAAAAATACATGTTAAATACCAAAACACTTAGAATCATAATTAGAAGTCTAAATTAACCGTTTGTTTAATTATCGTAAAAACATTAATTTGAGATTTTGTCTCAACATGTTTGTTGAACTCTTAGCTTTTTGAAATATATATTTTTTCTTCATGT
The DNA here is from genome assembly GCA_037974875.1 of Cicer bijugum. Taxonomy (NCBI): domain Eukaryota; kingdom Viridiplantae; phylum Streptophyta; class Magnoliopsida; order Fabales; family Fabaceae; genus Cicer; species Cicer bijugum. The sequence continues at coordinate 1,825,737 of JBBPBT010000770.1, read as the reverse complement.
TTTGTGGCTCGTGTGCCTTTATCTTTATGGCCCATATGCCTTATTTTTCATTTAAAGCATATGTGCTTTTTATCGTTATGGTCTACATGCCTTTTTCGTTAATGTGTCATATGAGCCCTTTATTAACTTGTTGCTAGCATTAAATATTATTTATTATATTTTGTTTGTTTTGTATTCGTTGAACTTTAACTATCAATATAGTTGGTATATATGCTTATCGATCATCAAGGAAACACTCTCAATGGGAGCTTATATATAATATAGTCTTGAAGGTATGACTCTTATGTTCATTTTTAATGGACATCAAGGAAGCACTCTCAATGGGAGTTTCCCTATAACGTAGTCTTTAAAGTATGACTTGTTCGGTCATCCTTATCGGACATCAAAGAAGCACTCTCAATGAGAGCTTTCTTATAATGTAGTCTTTAAGGTATCATTCTTTCGATCATCCTTATCGAACGTCACATAAGCACTCTCAACAGGAACTTCCTTATAACGTAGTCTTGAAGGTATGACACTTTCAGTCATTCTTATCGGACGTCACAAAACCACTCTCAATGGAAGCTCATCTATAATGCAGTCTTAAAAGTATGAGTCTTTTGGTCATCCATATTGGACTTCAATCAAGCACTCTCAATGTGAGCTTCCCTGTAACATAATCTTGAAGGTATGACTCTTTTAGTCATCCTTATTGGACGTCAAAGAAGCACTCTCACTGTGAGCTTCCATATAACGGAGTCTTAAAGGCATGACTATTTGAATTTCTTATAAGTAATAATTTTTCATTTCAACTTTCACTTGATTGATCATACCAAAATATCAAAATAGCGTCTTCCACCTACATAGAAACAGATAGAAAAATAACAATAAAGATAATGGCACTATTAGCCTTCTTACAAATTGACATTCCCTCACTAACCAAATTAGTAACGTAGATTGAAGGCATGGCAACAGGGCGCGGCAGGGGAGAATTTTGCATCCTCTACCCTTGCACCCGACTAATTAGAGAAAACCTGCATCTGTCCCCTTTTTTAGCGGGTGTGAATTCCGGACCACATCCCTGCGTGTGACGAGGTTCAAGTTTCCATGCCCACACATGTACTTAATCATATATATAAAATTATAAATTTAAAAATTATATATATTATAATTAATATAATAAAATAATAATTATTATACAGTAATAAAATAATTTTTTTATATAGATGATATTATAATAATTAAAAACATATTAAGTATATTTAATATGTGAATATATAAAAAATTTGAAAATTATAATAATATTACTAGCAAGACGAGTTCGGGTGCAACATTTATATCAACACCCCAAACCCGTCCCAGCCTCCGAATTTTAATTTAAGAGAAAACCCGCACCCAATCAAAGCGGGTTTTTTCTGCCCAAATCAAGACATGTGTGAGTTATGTTGCCATCCCTAGTAGATTAGTTGCGTTCCACGTATTTGGTACTTGATGACTCTTTATCATATGCATATATATATATATATATATATATATATATATATATTTTTTTTTATTGTTTTTATTGTTTTTAATCTTATTTATCTTTTATTCATTAGTTAATTTAAGGAGTTATTTGATATATTTTGTTAATTATATTTATTTGATTTAATGAAATGTTTATGTTCTTATTTCATTGATTAATTATAGATTTTTTTGAGTTTTGCGTTGTTACTTTGTTTTAGTGCAATGCTGAATTTTAGCGAGAAATCAACATTACCTATGTCGAGTATTTAAGCCATATCTGGAGTTGTAGATGTCCCATTGGAGTCAAACAAAGTGAAAATGAAAGTTAAGATCCATATCTACAACGTTCATGAAGACATTAGAACCCAATTCAGACTCAAAAGAGTAGGAAAATACAGAGAATGATAAGAAGTTGTGCGCCTGAAGCGCAATAGCCACACATGAGGCGCACTTTTAGGCTAAAGCCTCTACCGGGACACGCTTGAAGTGCCAAAGCTGTGCCTTGCAGACCCCAACATTCATTAAAATGCTTTTATTCTTCTTCTCACTTTCTAGGTATTTTTTTTTTGACTATTGGGATGCTTGGAGACTTGCACTATAAGAAATCCCCTTATTTGTGGCCAACTTTACAAATATTTTGTGTATGAAAAAAACTCTCACAAATTAGTGACCGAAAAAGCCCTCAAAAATACAAAAATTCAAATTGGTCTTTATTTGTGGCTGAAAAATCCCTCACAAAAGACTAAAATTTTAGCTGGATTTTGTGGCTGCCTAAGCCCTTACAAAATCAAAACATTGTCGTTTTGTGAGGGCTTAGGCCGCCACAAAATCTAGCTGAAATTGGAGCCCTTTGTGCGGGCTTTTGTAGCCACAAATTCAACCCTTTGTGTGGGTAAAGGCCGCCACAAAGGCAAGCCATTGGTGGCCTAGCATATAAACTCAAAGACGAATATTTTTAACACCATTGGAGTAGTTTTGTCAAGAATCGTTCATGATTATTTATTATAATTATTCTGTAATCTCTATCCTTTCCATCTCTGTCATAAGTAACTAAACCCTATGTGTTAGGAATGAGTGCAACAAGATGAAACCCTTATTTTTCTGATTTGATTTCTAGTTATATGAATGGGTTTATTGAATTATTTTTCTCATCTCTGTGCTTAATGCTTTTTATTGCTTGATCAACTTTAAAATGTTCTATGATTCGTATGTTGAAACGGAAGTGGACTTTACGAATGCTTGAGATAAGAAGTTCATGAATTTGTAGTCCAGGGATAGATGCAGGTCATGAAACCAATTAAATCAGTTGCAAAGACAATATTTTAAAAAGAGAATTCCTATACGGTAAGGCTTAATTCGAATCTTAAATCTATTAAGGAATTAGAGGTTACTTTGGAATTAAAAGGTTTTGTCACTAAGAAATTATGGCAAGAATAATAAAGAGAATTTAGTAATAACTCACTAAAGGAATTTAGTAACTATGATCAAATTAGACACCAAGGTTGCATTCGAAGTGAAACTCATCCCTGACATTTTTCTTATTATAAAGGACCAATTTTATTATTTTTTTTAATTTTAAATATTATTTCAATCAATTTGAGAATTTTTTGTTCTATTTTAGTAATTAAACATAATTTGATAGCAAAATGCAATCCTTGAGTTTGACACTCGATATTATCGTTTTAATTATTACTTGCAACGATTCAGTACACTTGCTGAAACACTATCAGTACCTTTTTCACGTTGAGTTGTTCCATCTTTTACGCCTCATTCCCAACATTTTCTAGCACTCTGAAAAGGCACTCCCATCTTGGTTGCACTTGCTTGACGACTCTCATTCTAGCCTTCACCTTTGAGTGATACCTTGTTGCTTCTCTTATTTTGCACAATGCCTCCTTTATGTGAGTTTTTTTCTCACTCTTCATCTATGAAGTCCATTCTCATCCTCATGTTGTCGTGATTTTCCTTGTCTTTGACAAATAACACCCTTGCACTTTGTTCAATCAATTCATTGAGTTTCATAACATATGATCCATAAACCATCTTGAAATGGGTTTCTTCGGTTGAAGAGTGTGGAGTTGTATGATAAGATCACAAAACCACATGGAGCTGTTATACCCTTAACCCACTAGCTCCCTCCAATCCTTGGAGCACTACCTTGGTTGCTTATTCTGCTTGGCCGTTTGATTGTGGTTGTTCTATAAAGGTGAAAATTTCTTTGATCCTCTAGTATTAACATTGTTCATGTACATTTGCTCTAACAAATTGTGTCCCATTATTCGATACAATGACACATAGTACTCCAAATCTACACATCATATTTTATTGTGGAATCATGAGATAGACTTTAAAAAAACTATTTTAAAATCATTCTCATGAGAGGAAAATCTCTTTTGCCTAAGATCACGTAAATACAAATTTTTTCTAGAAGTGTTTATGTGCTTATCTCATGAAGCGTCGAAAAGGATACAAATCACCAACACAACGTCTCTCTTGAAACACACTTTAACTTGGATCACCAACGCGAAAATTACCGACGTCTCTACACAGTCCACGAGAGCACAAAACGAAACCTGATGCTTGTAACACCCCAAATTTTAGAATGAATATTTTCTTAATGAAATAGGAATTTAGATAATTAATTTGGTTTTAAAACTATTTTATAATATATGTGGATAAATCTTGTGACTAACTTTCGTTATATGAGAGCTTTATATGATACACTAATGTTGTATATATTTCACTAAATAAGTGATATAAATAATAAATATTATATTTTATTATTTTTATATATTTTTTTATAAATAATAGTATTTTAGTGTAAATATTTTAAAGAATAAGATTTTAGACAACTCTACATGTATATGTGTGTTTGCAGTTAATGTGATATTTTTTATATGTTTGACTAATGTAAGTGTACACATAATTATATTTAATTATTTATAAATATATTTTATATTAATGATTTATTTTACAAATAATTATCTTGATATATTAGTAATTTTAATATTGATTTTCTTTATATTTATATAGTTGTGCATATATTTTATGTTTATTTATTTTATCATTTAGACTATTCTATAAAGATGGTGTATTTTAATGTGATTATTTTGAAATATGTTATAGTAATAATCATAGTGATTATTTTGAGTATAAGAGTTTTGTTTAAAATTCTATTTATCTATGTTAAGGATAGATAATATTATGCTAAAATGAATATTTTGGAAAAAAATTTCTAGGAAAGTAAAACAAACTATTGATTATTTTGAAAGACGTTATAGTAATAATCATAGTTATTATTTTGAGTATGAGAGTTTTGGCTACAATTCTATTTATCCATGTTAAGGATAGATAACATTATGTTAAAATGAGTATTTTGGAAAAAAGTTTCTAGGAAAGTAAAACAAACTATTTATTTATTAAGGTCTTTTAGACATACTAAAAAAATGAACTTTGGACCAAACGACTGTCTACACCCCTATTTTTTACTTGTGCATATTAATTTGGACTATTACTTGTTGGTCTTTTTATTTCCTACACACGCAAACTACTCATTACATATCTATTCCTGTATCAAGCACATACTAGACTCCCATGTGTTGGGCCTTACAACCTGTTTTACTCATGCACTTGACATCTGCCACCTGCACCTTTCCATATGCACTTAAAGACTTCCTCTTCTTCTGCAAGCAAACACACGCATCAATCAAAGAAACCTTTTTTTGTCTCAAATTCATCCCCACCAATTCCTTGCCATTTTAACCTCTATCCCACACAAAATTGGCCACATAATCCATTTTTGGCATCAATTTTATCAATTTTGACTCCGTTTAATAAAAAACAGTTGCATTTGTTTCCTTGGGCAAACTGTTTTTGGCCGATCCCGATCACCACGTTTGTCGTCTCAGAAAACTAACATCGTTTTTGGATTCCTCTCATTGAAACCTTCAAGAAGTACTACTCTTTTGTATTTTTCAATTAAGTTGACGTTTGATCCTTCTGACGCTCTGACAAGTTAGTGAGACTTTTTCTACAGTGTTTTCTCATCGTTTTGACTCCAATTTCGTTTATAAAGTTATTATTAATTATTTAACATTAATTTTTATGCTCTGCATAATTTATCAGTCACGACTCAATGATTTTGTGAACTCGTCAGTTACTCGGATTTGCTCGTTGTACGTTGTCGATCTGCAGTTGCTGTTGAAAATTTTCATTGATTTCTGTACTTTAGAAAACGTCTAAATAAGGCAAGGGGTGAGAGAGAGTTTGAATTTATGAGTATATGTTGGAAATGATGGAAATTAAATGGAATTGATGACATTTAATGTTGTGAATTGGAAAAAATGAGAAGTCCCACATAGGAGGGAATACACTCATTAATAGCATTTATAAGATGGAGGTATTGTACTTGGGTTGGGCCCCAATGGGTACCCCAATTTTGTGAAGGAGGAAGAACGCAAGCAAATGGATCACCACACGCGCGCGCGCACGCCGCCGCCGCCGTCCGGCTCGACTCGGCACGACTTGGCTTGGCTTAGCTATGTGGTGTATTAGTTTTTAAGCATATGAAAATTAATTATTTATTTTAATTAATTATATGCTTGCGTTCTGTCACAAGTTGATGCGTTAATTACGTAACTGCCCTCCACCGAATCAACATTAATAATCTGATCCAATCAAAACCCTAAACAAACTATTCTTCTGTTATTTGCCTAGTCAAAACCCTAATGCCTGGTTTTCCCCACGTGTCACTTGTTGCCCGATCAAGAAATCATGGTCAAACACGTTTTCCTATTTTTGAGCGCACTTCTAGTGGTCAGCTAATGGATCTCGTGCTTGATGGATCCCCCATTTTTCTCAGATCCAGTTGTAGAACTCCTCTATAAATAAAGGGTTCACCTCAATTGGAAAAATACACCAAAAGCACTCTGTATCTGAGGCTTTTCTCACTTCTCCCCCTTCTTCCTTTTTTCTTATATTTCTCACGAGTGGCCTTAGTGCCATATTACGAGTGTCAGTCATTCGACTGCCATACAGAGGGTGTAATTCTAGAACAGTTTTCTACAGTGCAGTAGAACTCCGATACAGAGTATCTGAGCTGTTTTATTCTAGGGACTTCGTGGTTGATAGTCTGCCTTGCACAATTTGGGCAGTGCCTCGAAACATCTTAAAGAGAACGACCTAGTCCGCGACTCAACCTAGTAATTTTAATCGGTGGCATTGTTATTTTTCAAACGTTTTTCAATTTTCAGAAACAACAATTTTAAGACATTTTTTCGAACTGCCATGTCTACCGACGAAATTACTGGGCCAGGTTCCTCTGCTTCCGACTTCAACAAACCGTTTCGGTTTGAGGGCAGTCACTTAAAACGATGGCAACAAAAGATGTTATTTTTTCTAACCACAAAAAAGGTTGCCAACATTCTGAAGGATGATATCCTGTTGTTCCAAAAGTAGATGTTGAACAAACAGAACTGGATAGAATAGCTGCTGAATTAACCCAATGGGAACGTAATGATTACTTATGTAAGAATTATATTCTTAATGGACTTGCTGATGATCTGTATGATTACTATAGTTCCGACAGCAATACTACTCGACAGGTTTGGGATGCTCTAAAGAAGAAATATGATACTGAGGAAGTTGGAGCTAAAAAGTATGTTGTTAGCCGCTACCTCAAATATCAGATGATAGATGACAGATCAGTGGAAGCTCAGTCTCATGAAATCCAGAAAATAGCTCATGAGATTATCTCTGAAGGTATGTCTCAAAATGAACAGTTTCAGATTGCTGTTATTATTGACAAACTGCCCCCTGCTTGGAAAGATTTTAAAAATTCTCGCAGGCACAAAACCAAAGAATTTTCCCTAGAAAGCTTAATAACTCGCCTTAGAATTGAGGATGAATCTCGAAAGCATGAGTAGAAAGATGAAGTTTTTCTTGTGGAAAATAACAAGAAAAAGAAATTCCTCGGAGCAGTTCTGAAGCCAAACGACAAACAACTAAAAATTCAGAATCGCTCCTCTAAGAAAAGCAACAAGAATGGGAACCCTTAAAAGGTCCCTAATGCCAGACAGCAACCACCTCCTAGAAATGGCCCTCTCCCGTTTACCTGTTTCAACTATGGGAAAGAGGGTCATATGGCACGCAAGCGCAGGAACAAGCTAGGCCCTGCAAATCAGACTAACTTGGCTGAAGAGCAATTCATTGCTATGATAACTGAGATCAACCTTGTAGGTGGATCAGATGGGTGGTGGATAGACACTGGCGCCTCTCGCCATGTCTGTTATGATCGTGCTATGTTTAAAACATACACTGATGCTGAAGATAAGAAAGTGCTGTTGGGAGATTCTCACACCACTAATGTTGCTGGTATATGAGATGTGGAACTAACATTCACATGTGGAAAAACCTTAATTCTGAAGGATGTCATGCACGCTCCAGAAATAAGGAAGAATCTGGTTTCTGGGTTTCTTCTCAATAAGGCAGGGTTCACTCAATCTATAGGGGCATATTTGTACACCATTTCTAAAAATGGTATTTTTGTAGAGAAAGGGTACGCCACTGATGGCATGTTTAAGTTAAATGTTGAATTGAATAAAATGTCTCCTTCTGCTTACATGTTGTATGATTTTAATATTTGGCATGCTAGACTCTGTCATATGAACAAAAATGTGATTTCAAACTTAAGTAATTTAGGTTTAATTCCAAAGTTATCCCCAAAGGATTTCGAAAAATGTGATTTTTCTAGTCAAGCAAAGATAACAAAGAAATCACATAAATCAATAATTAGAGAATCTGAACCCCTAGAATTAATACATTCTGATATATGTGAACTTGATGGAACATTGACTAGAAATGGAAAACGTTATTTCATAACTTTTATTACGATTGCTCTAATTTTACTTTTGTATACCTGATGAAAAATAAAAGTGAAGCGCTTGACATGTTTAAGATCTTTGTAAATGAAATTGAAAATTAATTTAATAAAAAGATTAAGAAGTTTCGTAGTGATAGAGGAACATAGTATGATTCTAGTTTGTTTAATGAGTTTTACAAAACCTATGGAATTATACATGAAACTACCACACCTTATTCACCTGAAATGAATGGTAAAACTGAAAGAAAGAATATGACTCTTATTGAATTAGTTGTTGCTATTATGCTTAACTCTGGTGCTGCGTCTCACTAGTGGGGGGAAATTATTTTGACTGTTTGTTATGTTTTGAATAGAGTTCCAAAATCTAAAAGCAAAACATCTCCTTATGAGATAATGAAGAAAAGACAATCCAACTTGTCTTATCTTCGAACATGGGGTTGTCTGGCCTATGTCAGAATCCCCGATCCCAAGCGAATTAAACTCGCAAGTAGAGCATATGAATGTGTCTTCATAGGATATGCTGTAAACAGTAAAGCGTATAGGTTTTATGACCTAAATGCAAAAGTAATCATAGAGTCAAATGATGTTGACTTCTACGAAAATAAATTCCCTTTCAAATCATGAAATAGTGGGGGCAGCGAACCTAGTCAAGTCCCGGTGATAAGAAACATTGAAAGCAACAAACAAGACGAAACAGAAACTCGAAGGAGTAAGAGAATAAGAGTTGCTAAAGATCCTACAGAATATATGACCTAATTTAGAAGAGGATCCTACAGAGTATCTGGGCTGTTTTATCTTGGGGACTTCGTGGTTGATAGTCTGTCTTGCACAATTTGGGCATTGCCTCGAAACGTCTTAAAGAGAGCGACCTAGTCTGCGACTCAACCCAGTAAATTTAATCGGTGGCATTGTTATTTTTCAAACGTTTTTCAAACTTCAGAAACAACAGTATAATATATTGTGAGACGAACCGAAAAACTGTATTTTCCAACAATTCATCTGAGGCTCGCAACGTACAATAGTAGCCCTTTTGAGAGATAAATTAATTAATGTGAAAATATTAGGATTGTGAGATTAAAATGTCAAATAGAAATGTTTGTAAGATGTTGATTGATTTAATTTTGAATAATTGTGTGATATTTGATATTGTTGTGATGTTGGATGTTGAATGAAATTATGTGCATATGTTTGAAATTATTTGCATATGTTTGATTAGATGAATTAGTGGATTAAATCTTTATGAGATAAGGGACTGGATGTAGCACAGTTAGTAGTAAACTATAATAAATGACTTGTGTTATTTATTTCTGCACTCAGTTTTGTTATGGTTTCTACTCCAAGTAAATCATTAATTTTGAACAAACAATGAAAAAGTTATTTACATTGTCAAATATAATTCAACTCCCATTTTCGTGTTTGCACATTCACAAACACCCCTCTGTCACCCATACACAAATGAGTTATCTAAGTTGAGTGTCACACTTTTCTATGTAATAGGCTGCATTGACCTGAATTGTAATGGCCTCATTCTAGACACCGTCATCTTGGACGGTTGTTGATCCTCTTAGTTTATTATACTTCATCCAATCCAATTTAAATTGACAATGCTTTAATATTTTTTCTGTAATTGAATTGTATAATGTACTATGTAACTTATTATTTTTATCAATTAACATTGTCATGCGATCATGTTATTGTAACCTAGTAAAATAAAGATATTAAAGATTGAACTGCTTAAATACCAAGCATTCGAAATGGAATTCAATCCATTAAAAATAAGCGTTGTTGACATATGGTTCTTTTATTCCTTTTCGTATACATCTATTTCAAGATAAGTTACTAATTTTCCTTTATTTAAATTTCAAATTGATAGAAAAGATGATGATTGCTATTTCACATATGAATGGCTCTCATTGCAAGATTTTTATGACCTTAGGCTAAGTGTGTGGCTGGCTTTGGTTCATGCTAGCTCAAATCTATTCCTTGAAAGTAAGTGATTGATTTGGTTATGAAGTTTACTATCGAGCTAATACTCCCATGTTGCGATTTAATTTGAAACATAGATGTCGTCACAAAAATAGTTTTGTTAACGAACTAAGCATCAACAATCTTAAAATCAACAAGTTCGTAACATTCTTTTGCCATACACTAATAATTTTTTTTTCTTCATGTGATGTAACTTCAACTTTTAACATGCACCATTTTCTTCGTTTAAGTAATTCCTAGATGCACTCGACACACTTCTTTGGGTGCACGAACCAACCATTTTTCACTAACGACTTTGTATTTGTTAGAAGAATATTTTACTTTGGAGTTTCTATATTAAATACATAGAGATTTAATGTTTTTGTTTGTTCGTGGTTCAAGACTTTTGTTGTTATGATATTCTTTATTTTCATTTATTTGAATTACATTTTTCTCTCATTACCAGATTATATAAAGATTTCGATTTATATTATTAAATTATGCATTCATTGATAAGATATGTGTCATATGCTTCAAATTATGTATACACAAGATGATAAGATATTCGAAGCTTTAAAGAAAATTATAAATAAAGACGTATTAATCTTCAAATATCAAGATGATCATCTACAAGAAAATATATAAGTTATTCAAACTTATCATCATTCTTTTCATTCTACACACTCTTCCAAACTAAAATAGACCCGATGATCATTTTTATTGTGTTATATACAACTTCACATCAATATCTTATCTTAAAAAGTTGTAATTTGATTCCAAACAAATCAAATATATTACTACTTGTATATTCTCATGTTTATACAAACTTGATTTATTTTGTAAGTCTATTGAAGCTTGTAAAAAAATAGTATTGTAAGTTTGGTTAGACTAAGAAAATACATAGTTGAAAAGATGCAAATCAGATGATGAGTTTTGGAGCACTAGTGAAAATCTCACAAAGCTGTGAGGATTGGAGTAGTTTATGTTAGGTGAACCAGTATAAATTATGTGTGAATCTTCTTAAGCTCCATTGTGTTTATATTTATTTTATTCACACTATTAGTACACTTATCGCACATATTTCAAACTCATTATTCTTCTTTCGACCATTCTCAATAAGAGAAGGATTATTTTTCATCTCACTATCCTCACTCCAAAGACAACTAGAGAGAATAATATTAATGCAAAAACTAAATTTTAAAAATGGTTACAATTCAACCCCTTTTTCTCGTGACATTCACTTTTACTTCATAAGAATTCCATCAACACTTTCTTATCTTCAACCACAATGTATGTTTTAAATATAGCACGGTCATAGCAGACATGGAGAAAGACACCAATGTGAGAGACACCAATGTCTATCCATCATCCATATGATCCACCAATAATGTTGATTTCAATTATCATAACAATGAATTGCTCTTCAGCCAAATTAGTCTATTAAGCAAAGCTTGACATGTTCCTACAATTGCATGTCATATGGCCTGGTTTCTCACATTTATAGCAAATGAATTGTGAGTCAGAGTCATTTTTAAGAGGTGGTTGTTTCTTTATGATTGCGACATTTGGAGGGTTCCCATTGTTGTTGCTATTGTTGTTCTTTATGTTGCTCTTAAGTTGTTTGCCTGTTGATTTTAGAATTGCCTGGGGAATTTCTTTTTGTTCGAATATGCTTTTGGAATTCTTCACATTTCGGAGATGGATTATCAAACTCTCTAGTGAAAACGTTGCCAACCTTTTTCATAGTTAAGAAAAATAACATATTTTGTTGTCATCATTTGATGTGTCGTTCACAAGAGCTTGACACTCTTTATATAGTGATAAAAGCTATCCCAGATATGTGAAATATCAAATATAAAACTTTATTATTTATAGAGTTGAAAGCTAATCAATATATAAAATATTTTCAATGTGAAATTTTAATAATTTTTAAATTAATACACTAACATAGATATGTTCCAACACAAACATTCAAAATATTCACAAAATTATGTTCACATTTTATTTTTTCTAAGCATCAAAAGGGACATACCGATGCTAGTTAAAAAAAAAAAAATCATCCAGTTTTCTTTTTAGCTGTTGTAGATCTTTCATCCACGTCATCTTTGGGTTGTTGATGGATTTCAGCCCATTATGCACTTTAATCACACACACTTGCTTGTTTCAACATAACTCATCTCTCTTTTCTTATAAGACTTCATCCAAAAATCAAAGAGATCTTGAAGGATAACACACGAAATGACAAAAAAAAAAAAGTTAGTAAGAAAAACATTACATGATATTGTGACAATTATGCATAATCAAATGTTATACTTTATTATTAAGTCAAATTACTTACGTTTCCTATCTGCATAAGAAAGATGCGTGTGGTTTGTGTTAATCTAGCTAGTCAACTTAATTACTTCTAATAGTAATTTCTTCCTTATCATTTCAACTTTTTTTGGCTTCACCTTTATTTGAATGTTTACAATTTCATCATTACCATTGTCCTTTAAAAACTGCAACAAAAAACAATTCACATTAAAAAAAACAGTAAACACAATTATAGTATTCTAGTATTTTGTCATCATCTTCATGGAAGATGTCACAAGTAACAAGCAACAATGTAAATGATGAAATTGTAAACAAATTACCCTGTAAATAAATTTTTAAAAAGCAACAATGTAATTTTTGTAACAAAGATTGTGAAGATTCATTACATCTTACCATGTCACAAGTACAAAATTTAACTTTTGGTTGGAGAAGATTTATGTTGTTGCTGCCAACAAAGTCATGTGCCATTGCAATAACTATGGTAGCTAGAGTAGCTTCTTTAAATTTTGACATGGAATAAAATAATATAATACCATTTGAAGAATAAAAAGACTACAAAAAAAAAAGTAGATATTATAAATACTAACCTTTATAATAGGCATAATAAATCCAACTATGAAAATGGAACCTTTAGGATCCGACCATAATTATGAAACAAAATTATAATCATCCCTTTGATGTGAGAGCCATCATGATCCTGATCTTGATCAAGTGTGCAGAGACCCTTTGATGGGGAATGAGAGAGAGAAGAGTGCATCACACTTAAGAGGGTTGTGCCTATCAATCATCCAGTAATTAAATTAAAAGCAAATAGAATATAGAAATAGAAATTAATAATAGAAATAGGAATAAAAGAATATAAATAGTGAGTATGTGGGGAAACATTGTAATACAAAAAGAAAAGAAGAAAGGAAATGCAGACATAAAAAGAGAGAGAGAGAAAGGAAGAGAGAACAAGAAGAAATTGTTGAGGCAAAATTTCAAATCAAGTGTTTTGAGATTAAACAAACAATTAATTAATCATTAATCATGATTTTGATTATGTTGCTATTTAATTTGAGTTTTTGAGTGATTTATTCAAAGATAAATGATCAAATATATTTATACAAAAATCAATGATCTCACCATAAAAAAAAAATCAAGAACATCATGTTTTACTTGAAATGGAGATGGACCAGAAGAACATTATGGTTATTCCCTTTTAAAGACAAATCATTCTCCATAGTCCAAACATCAAGTTAAATGGTATGAAGACAACTCAAATCAATAGTGAAGCCCATAACTCAAGTTGAAGACCCAAAGAAGCAAATAGCCTCTATATATGTGATCAGATTGATGAACTACGAGCAAGGACAATAAGGACATAAGTACACTATTGTTGCATCCTCTTGCAGAAAGCTCTATATGCTTATGAGTCAAAAGTTTGACACTTCACAACCCATTCAATCACTCATCCATGTTCTCTATAAAACACAAAAGCAAGAACAATTATGTTTTTATAAAAGAACATTTTTGATCAAATAACACATGTGTTTAATAGACTTCAATTTGAACTAACAGCTTGCAGAGGTTCACTAACGACTATATTGAGTCTTTTTAATATTCTCCTCATCTATAAAAGAAACATCAAGGAGAAGACAAGGAAAAAGTTTTAAGGCAATCATTTCATACTTAAACATTCATATTCAAGCAACAAAACTATTCTCTTAAGCAAAACTCCAACTATCTATCCTTATATTCAATGATCACTTTATTGAGTTCTTACTGATAATCAATTTCAAACAAGTGATGGATAGTTTTTGATCCTTAACTCTTTTGTCATACACATAATTTGTATCTCAAGTATATCTCTTAAGATAGTTTGAGTTTGCTGTAAAAATCCTTTCAAGATTGAAAGGTAAATTCTGAAACTTATCAAGAAAGATTATGTGAAAGTAAGAACATTCTGGTGCTAAACACATTAGTCAAAAATCTCAGATTTTGAGGACTAAATGTATCCCACCTTAGGTAAACTAGGATACATCATTGTATAATTTTTTATCCTTATATTTATTTATTTTTCACTCACTGATCACATGTCACCTATAACTAATATGTTTTATTTATCTCGAACTAACTCAGAATATTATGGACTTTCTGTTTGAAATCAAGATTGATCGTGAGTTAATTTAAATTAAGTTTAGGAATTAAGATTTTTAAAAAGGATCACAATTCAAACCCCCTTTCTTGTGATAGATATTGCTACTTTAAAGGGTAGAGGATAAGTTAGATGAAATGAGAATAAAGGAAGAAAAAAAAAGAGAATGGTGAGATAAAGTAAAAGGATCTGTGAGAGGGAGAAGAGGAGAAAGAACCCATGGGTGAGTGGATAAGATGAATATGAAAGATAAAGAGCTAGTGTTCCAACAAGGAAAATGCGACAAACTCAAGACAAAATTATGACACTCTCGTTTACTTGTAATTTTCCTAAGATAGCTTAGAAACTCCCTTAAAACCTCTTATAAGTGTCTTTAGAGTTTTAAATTGATTTGAATGCTTGAGTAAAATGAGTTTATTTCTTTCACTTCTCTTGCATAGGAAAAATTTCAGATTTGTGGCATCAAAAGAAGTTAATGGGTTCTAATTTAAACAAAAATATATTTCAAGAGTAGTTTTTATTTGATTTGATGTTTACATGTAACTTTTGAGTATATTAGTCTTGTTTAAAATTGACATAGTGAAAGGTATATAATGTTGAATTAAAAATCTAATATGAATGTGTTATCTATCCAATGATAAGTGACTAATTTGGGTAAAAGAGTTAAGATAAAAGTTTAACCCTTTAATCTTTATATCTCCATTGATATGATATTGCAATGGTTATTGAACCATTAGAAAGTAGACAAATTGTTGTCCTGTTTTTTTTCCTTCATATCCTACTTTGAATAACTGAACCAATTGATTATATATCTTTAAGAATAAAAATTACATTTATAACTAGACACCATAAACTTTATAAAGAGTGGTCTTTTACTCAAATTAAATGTAATTTGATATTATAATTAAATAGTTAAATTTAGTGTATGACAACTGAAAATATGATTTTGGAACTGTTTTTGAGTAAAGTCCCTTCTAACTGTGTTCTTTGGTTTCTTTTATGAAAGTTATGTTTATTTTTGTTGTGAAATGCTTGAGAATGGATGTTACTTCATAAGGTAATGAAGTATTAATTATATGTTTTAAGTTATGAGAGCTGCAAAAGGATGTACATTTAACATGTTGCATTCTTAGATTAATGTAGCATCATATACAATCTAAATGGAGTATATAATAAATAAAATCAAGATATTTATGAAATAGATTTTTTTTTATGATAACCTATGAAACAATTAATGAAAAATATTTAATATTGTCAAAACAAAACAACTCATAATCATTATTATAAAGTATGTGTAAAAATTTAAATCCATGCTCCTAATTAATGTGTAAATATGACTCTAGTATCTATCAAATTCATTGTGATAGACTTTTCTTGTAGCCATCGCTCCTTTTTTATTTATTCGCACGCCAAGCTTTTAATAAGTCGGTACTACCTCTATTCTTTATTATAAAGATCTATTGATACAACATTATCTCTCTTAATATAAATTAATTTTTAATTATTAAATTACAAGTATTATTATTTTTAAATATAATATTAATTAATACTATTAATTTATTTTGGAATATTAAAAGTTATTATTGAATACATAAATATATAAATAACATTTTAGTTATTTTTCTATACAAAATAAACCTATTAATTAAACTATTAATTCTTCTTGACAAATGTGAAATTTGCACTAGAATATAATATTTAAGGACAAAGATAGTAATAGATTTAATATGAGATAGACAAAGTTTCCATTGTTTACATTAAAATATTAGTTATTTTAAAATTCAAATTATTTATAAATAATTTAAAAATATAATAAATA
>JBBPBT010000770.1:1793978-1804344 GCA_037974875.1 Cicer bijugum | reverse complement strand
TTCAGAAAAAAAAATTATTTTTGAAGATTTAAAGAATGTTTGTTTCAGATTTTCTAAAAATTATTTCATTATAAAAATTATTTTTTAACGAAAAATAAAAAGTTAAAAATAGTATTTTTTTTTTTTTTGAATTTGCCTCTTACTATTTGATAAGAGATAAAGATGATGGAAAAGTTGAAAAAACATGAAATTTACTTAATTTATCAAAGAAGATTCATTCTTTTAAATATGTGATTTAAAATTTTGGCTAAACAACTAAAAAAATATGAAATTTATTGAGAATGATAAAAAGATTGTTGCAAATTGATATGTAGATGGTTCTTCATGTAGAGTCGAGCTATTTCCAAGTGTTGTTTCAACTGCTTTAAGATGTTATCTCTGTTGAGCAATTGTTCTTGCATGGTAGCAGGATTCGATGCGTGCAGATTATATCGAACCACTGCAGGTGGATCCCTTGCATATAATGCTTTAAATGGAGACATGTCAAGACTAGTATGAAACGATGTGTTGTACCACAATTCCGCCCAACTCAAAGCCTTGTACCAATTTTTTTGATTGTTAAAAGTGAAGCATTGAAGGAACATTTCTAAACACTTGTTCACTACTTTGGATTGGCCATCAGATTGGGGGTGATAGGCAGAGCTCATGGCCAACGTGGTACCCTGCAGTCGAAACAAATTCTTCCAAAAATTACTAGTAAAAACTTTGTCTCTGTCAAACACGATGGATTTGGGCATGCCATGCAACTTAACAATATGTGACATAAAGAGCTCGACTACAAACTTGCTAGTGTAGTCACCCTTAAGTGCTATGGAATGACTATAATTAGTCAAAAGATCTACAACTACCATGATGGTATTGAAACCATAAGAATTGGGCAGCCGTGTTATAAAATCCACATTGCTATGTCCTCCCATACTTGAGAAGGTATAGGTAGTGGCTGCAGTATCCCCGCTGGTTTGGTGTGTAATGCTTTAGCCTGTTGACAAATAGCACAAGATTGGACGAATTTGTGCACCTGATGTTTCATATCTGGCCAATAAAATTGTTGTGCCACTCTTGCTAATGTTCTTGTAACCCCCGAATGTCCCCCTATTGGAGAGCTATGAAATTCTTGCAAAAGTTGTTGGATAATATCCACCTCTTTAGGGACCACAATTCAATCTTTCCAGTATAATAAGTCACCCTTCACTAAGTAGTTTGGGTGTGATAGTGACTGCTCCAGACATTGACGCACGACTACTTGCAACTTGGGGTCTCTCTGTACTGCTTCCTTCAATGTTGTCACAATTGAATTCGTTGGTTCTGACCATGAAAGATACATTACTCTAGAGAGTGCATCAGCAGCCAAATTTTCTTTTCCAGGTTTATACTCGATTGTGATGTCATATCCCAAGAAACGATGGAGCCATTGTTGTTGCTCTAGGGTCTGCAAACTTTGATCCATCAGACTTCTCAAACTCTTCTGATTAGTTCTAATAACACATCAATGGCCCAGTAGGTAGTGTTTGAACTTGTCAATTGCTTTAGCTATGGCAAACATTTCTCAAAAATAAGCTGACTTCTTTTGGGTTCGAGGTGCATGTTTCTTAGAGAAATAAGCAATTGGGTGGCCATTTTGATGCAACATTGCACATATCCCTACTCTTGAGACATATGTTTCTAAAACAAAAGGTTGCTGGAAATTTGGCAATCCAAGAACAGGTGCTGATATCATAGCCTCTTTTAGCTTGGAGAATTTTGTTTCAGTGGCATCAGTCCATAAGTATCCATCTTTTTTTAGTAATTCAGTTAAAGGAGCAGAAAGTCTAGCATATGCTTGAATAAAGCGTCTATAGTAGCCTGTGAGACCCAAAAATCCTCTCAATTGTTTCACATTTGTTGGGGTTGGCCATTGAAGAATCGCTTGAACCTTACTACTCTCCATAGATACTCCTTGCCCAGAAACTATGTGACCCAAGTATTCAATTTCTAAAACTCCAAACGAACACTTGGATAACTTCACAAAACATGACATGTTGTTGAATAACTCTTAACACATTTTCTAAGTGTGTCAAGTGGTCTTGCCATGTCGAGCTATAGATGAGTATGTCATCAAAAAAGACTAGCACGCATTTTCGCAAAGCCTCTTGAAAAATGTGATTCATCAATATCTGGAAGGTTGCAGGAGCATTGGTTAAGCCAAAGGGAACGACTAACCATTCATAGTGGCCATGGTGTGTTCTAAAAGCTATTTTATGCCTATCTTCTGGTTGTACCAAAATTTGATGATAGCCTAATCTTAAGTCTAGTTTGGAAAATAATTCTGCACCAAATAACTCATCTAGTAATTCATCTATAGTTGGCATAGGAAAACTATCCTTTATGGTCACAACATTTAAGGCCCTATAATCAATGCAAAAACACCAATTGTCATCTTTCTTTTTCACGAGAATGATTGGTGAAGAAAAAGGGCTAGTACTAGGTTGTATAATACCTTGGTCTAGCATGTCATGCACCATCTTCTCAATTTGCTCCTTTTGGCTATGTGGATATCTGTAAGGTTTGATTTTGACTGGTTTAGTACTCTCCATTAGAGGAATAACATGATTATGGCTTCGAATGGGTGGTAGTGAAGTTGGAATTTGGAATACTGAATTGTATGAGTGCAGTAATTTGACAATTTCAGGAGCTAGTTCTTGTGTTAGGTCTGTTAAAATATATGCCTCTGTAGATGATTGAAGTAGCTGGATTGTGAAGGACTCAACTATGGCATTAGTATTCAGCATTCGTTTAATATGATGGAATTGAGACAGTTTAGGTGATGCCTTTTTCTTCCCTTGTAGTGTTATAAATTTTCCTTGTTAAAAAAATTTAAGTGTTAAGGCTGCATAATCTGCTATTTGAGGAGCTAGTGTAACCAGCCAAGATGCACCCAGAATAATATATGCACATGCCACCAGTAATAATAATACTGGTACGAGTAAGTTATGGTCTTGTACGGTGATTGTCAAGTTGGGAACTATTCCCTCAGCAGTCATCGTTTGGCCATTTTCCGCCAGAACATTGACACATGGTCCTAGTTCTATTGGCAGTTTAAGGAATTCAGCAATGCGAGGATGCAAAAAATTGTCGGAACTTCCTCCATCTACTAAGACTTGTGCACTGATTTGGTCGATTTGGCCTATGAACCGCAAGATACCCATGCTACTAGTCCCTTTCATTGCATTCAAGGAAAGATGGTGGTCATCTGTGGGAAGTTCGGTTTCATGTGGGTTCATATGTGGTTGGTTGTTATCTCGTTCATGGAGAATCTCATCTTCACCGTCATCAATTTGTAACATCATGACTTGACTATTTGGACATTTAGGGGTTAGAGAAAATTTCTCATCGCACCAACAACATATACCTTTTTCTTTTCATTATTGCATTTTAGGTAGGGAAATGAGTTTTATATTAGGGTTTTTTTGGTTTGGGTTCATGGGTCTTGTTGGTGGGGTGGGGAAGAGAGGGGTGTGTGTTGGTTTTTGATATTGGTCTGGTTTATTTGAATTAAAGGTTGCTCTGTGTGTGTAAGAGTTTGGAGGTGTGGTTTTTTGTGGCTTGTGGGAGGAGGAATACTTATCTTCATAAACCTTAGCAAGGGACACAACTTTCACGATCGAGATAGGTCTGTGAATCATCACATCTTTTATGATTTCAGTATTTAACCTACTGATGAAATAGTCCACCAAAGTATCATTACTCAAGCCATAAACATGATTAGCCAATGAAGTAAAATGTAGATAATAGTCAGCGACAATACCAGTTTATTGCAACTTGAATAACGTTGCTCTTGGACACTCATATATCGATGGTCCAAAATCCAGTTCTAGGGCACGTGTGAACTCAACCCAAGAATGAAATGGGTGAGAACGTTGAATCATCTGGAACCAAGGGACTACGTCCTTGTCCAAGTGCACGAAAACAATAGTTAACCGATCTGGATCCGGTGTATCATAATAATCAAAAAACTGCTCAGCACGAAATATCCATTCTAGCACATTGTTGCCATCAAAACACAAAAATTCCAGTTAAATGTTTCTCACCTGAAAGGATTATTTGTTTGAGTTTCCAGCACCATGGGGATTTCATTGTAGGCTCTGGTTCAGTAATATATCAAGCACGAATGTGATATGCAAAAACTTGCTTTTCTGTGTTCATCTGCATCGCCTTTAATTGTTCAAAACGAGAGGAGTTTGCGATTCCCAACCGTGCCATCTAATCGTGGATATCGTTGGATAGTTTTATAATCGCTTCAGAGTTGCGCTTGACGAAGGAACTAAGCTCTTTCATCCTTGTGTTTTCTACCATGGTGAAATGAAAGCACCAAATGTAATGTGCTAAACTTTAGAAGGAAGAAACAAAGGTACACCGATGCATTATTAGAAACTAGAGTAAGTGGGAGAAGAAAAAATAGACAATTCTCACAATCCCCATATAGTTACTGTAATGATTACTTAAATACTAGATCATGATTGTACGTAGCCCTATAGCCTTGAGCTAGTCATGCGTTTTCTCATTCACCTCCTTGACACCGAGATTCTCGGATCTATGCTAACAAAATTATTCTCTTGTGGGTCTCTTTCATTTGACGTGCCTTCTTTCATTGCACATGAGTATATCCATGACTCGTATTTTTCCACTAGAGCAAACAATTAAAATTGTTTTCATTTATCTTTCTTCTCTATGAAATAGTATTGGTAATTACTTGGTTTTATGCTGAATTTTGAGTGTATTTGACTTAGTTGATCATACGAACTTAAAAATATAAAGTTTGAAGTGAAAATAGTATGATGTTGTCTTTGAACCTATATAGGTATACCTTTGGTATTTTACTCATAACTTTCTTCATAGATGGTATTTTGAGTTGATTTTTATTCCATTTGAAAATAGACTTAATTACCTACGAAATAGACACTGGTTTCACTAATTTTCATTGAGAATTGGTAGAGAAAATTGAGTTACAAGTTGGAAAATAATCTATTGTTATGTTTTTTGTATAAGTATACCTTATTTTATTAAACTGTACTAATTGAATGTTTATTACGCATAATAAAAATTATATTTATAAACTAGACATCTTAGGCTTTCCAAAATGTTATCATTTATTTAAATCGGATATCGTTTGATATTTTAATTGATTTCTCAAAGTTATAGTGTTTCTGCATTAAACGATTATGACATAGGTAAGTTAAGATGATTATAACAAAAGCAATAGGAATTGGTTTTGAGTGAAACCAATTGCATTTGAAAGCTTAAAAATAACACTCTTTTATAGAAGTTTGATATATTAAGCGCATGTTCCATAGTGTGAATGAAGATTACTTATGTTATGATTAGATATATACTATAGATTGTTGTTGTTGTTATTAGTATTAGTATTAGTATTAGTATTAGTATTAGTATTAGTATTAGTATTAGTATTAGTATTAGTATTAGTATTAGTATTAGTATTAGTATTAGTATTAGTATTAGTATTAGTATTAGTATTAGTATTAGTATTAGTATTAGTATTAGTATTAGTATTAGTATTAGTATTAGTATTAGTATTAGTATTAGTATTAGTATTAGTATTAGTATTAGTATTAGTATTAGTATTAGTATTAGTATTAGTATTAGTATTAGTATTAGTATTAGTATTAGTATTAGTATTAGTATTAGTATTAGTATTAGTATTAGTATTAGTATTAGTATTAGTCTTAGTATTAGTCTTAGTATTAGTCTTAGTCTTAGTATTAGTATTAGTATTATTATAGGGTTCATTCTAGCTAGATGAACTCTCCGTCTATATACGACGGAAGCGAGGGATAAGGGAGGATAAGTGAGGCACCACTTACGGACTTAATTATGTCCAATCTTACTAAAAGAGGTTATTCAAGTAGAGGACATTGGGTGAAACCAATGTAGTCTTTATGACTTACTTGATATATTGAGTTTAAGTCATTAGATTACTCATTTCTAATGGCTTAAAGTGTTTGAAATATTTGAGGCTAGAGGAAGAAGAGGTATTTGAATATAGCTTACAAAGAAATAATATTATATTAATTTGAAGTATAGTTTACCGAGAGGATTTTTCATACTTAGCACACAGGCATGGCTGAGAAACATCAATAATTGTTTTTTTTATTAAATCTATGTTACTGAGTTTTATGCTCACTATGTTGAGGGTGATATTTTCTAGGTAACAGGTAAACATTGAAAGTTTGAGGAGTATTCGGATTTGCTCATCAGTCATTCAATGTCATGAGTCGGAGTCGGAGTCGGATCACGTCTTAAGTCTAGATTATAGTCGTAGTTTAATTAAGTTTCACTTGAAAGTTATTTTAAATTTGTAAGTATTTAGGTATTTATGAATTAAAAATTTTAGTTTCATTTGCATTGTGTATATTTTTGTTTCATTCATGTTAAAAAAAAATTAGGCGTTACAAAAGCGCTTTAAAATAATACGTGAAGGCGCTTTATTTTACAACGCTTGTGAGAAAAGTGCTGTAAACATCTTATAACATTATGCGCAAACGATATATGACCCTACAACAACGCTTTTTTGACAGCGCTTGTGAAAAAAGCGCTGTGATAAGCTCCGTTATTTTTAAAATATATTTACAACAACACTTGTATTTAGTAAACGCTGTAAAAGGAGCGCTATTAAACGACATTTTTGGGGTAGTGAATGAAATAAAGTGAAGAAAGTGGACTTTATAAATTGACTAATAATAGTTTCACCCATATATGGTTGCGAAAAAAAAATGAGGATCGTAAATTTGTAATGAAATATCTCTTTTAGTAAAAATTAGTTGATATCAAATAAGTTATTGTTAATAGTTAATAGTTTATCATTTATGTCTATTAAGTTAATTGAAGTATTTAGTAAAGTTAATAATTTAATTAGTTTAAAAATAAATAATTATTTAAAATTACATATAAAAATGTTTTAAATTTTAAATTATATATTATTTACAAATAGATATTTATTTAAATTATATTTAAATTATTTATTTAAAATTATAATAAATAAATTATAAAAAGTAAAACAAAATAATTATTATAATAAATAAAGAAAATGATAAGTTATAACCTCAAAAACTACGTGAAGTAATTTATAAAAAGATATATTAACTATAAACTCCTAAATGAATATTTTCAAATAAGTCCTATAGTTTATAAACTATAAGCTACTATTGAAGTCCTATCAAATAGACTCTTAGCTAGATCATTATTAAAGTTTGTTTCATCACTTTCATGGGACCAGTTTGTGAAAGACTTTTGGTTTAGCCATCGCTCCTTTGTTTTCCACATTATTATTTGTATTTGACTTGACTTAAAAATTGACTTAGTTGCTTTCATTTATTTTTATTTTATATTCAAAATTTCGAAAGGTTAAGGAATGATGACACAGTCTAAGATATGGTGCAGATCTATATTTGTCGTCTTTTTCCACTAGAGCAAACAATTAGAATTGTTTTCATTTATCTTTCTTTCATAAGAAACTCTAACCAAAATATTCAATTTTTGAATTTATTCTAAATTCAATAATTAAAATGATAAAATTATATCAATTTTGTCTTCTACATTGATTAATATTTTAAAATAATCCTACAATTGTAAAATTTTAATTAGGCCTATTTAATTTACAACAGAATAAATAATGAACATAATAATAAAAGATAAATTTTTACCAAGTTTGGTAGAAGACAAACATAATAATATAAAGCTTTTACATGCTAAAATTTACTTCATTATTAATTGAGACTAAAGCATAGCTTGTTCACAATAAATAACAATAATATAATTAAAATACAATTTAATTAACTATCGAGGTAGAAAGTTACTTGTAGGCATTTCATTGATAGATGCACAACTATTGGCAGAATGAGTAGAACTTGATTCTTGTGGAAGAGCTTTTGAATGAGTTTTACCATGCAAGAAAAATGCTGGTTCTTGTGGAGTTGGTAATTCAATTGAATAACTGCTTAGATATGAAGCAATTGTCGCCATTGAAGGTCTAGTATCAGGGTCATGTTGAACACATAGTAAACCAATCTGAATACACTTAATTACTTCACTTTTAGTATAATCTTCTTTAATATTTGGGTCCAATATACTTAAAGGTGTTTGATTCTTCCATTCTTTCCAAACCTGAAATAATAGGTCAAATTAAATTTTTTAATTTATTACCACTGAATTTGGGGGGAGGGGGTGTATTATTGTATCATTTGACTCACATTATTCAAGAGTCCATCAACAAAACGTTGTGGTGCGTATGAACTTGCATTCTTCTTTCCAGTAATAATCTCTAAAAGCATGACTCCAAAGCTAAAAATGTCTGATTTTTCAGAAAATTGTCCAAGCATTGCATATTCTGGAGACATATAACCACTATAAAATAAAATAAACTCAATGTTAGTTTAACTGAAATGTACCTTAATTAAGAAAATATGGAAAAAGAAAACATATGGACGTCGAACATTCATAACTTACTATGTTCCTACAATTCTATTTGTACTTCCTTGGTCTTGACTTATTTCAACAATTCGTGCCAAACCAAAATCTGAAATTTTTGGAATCATATTTTCATCTAATAAAATATTACTAGGTTTGAGATCACGATGTATAACTTTGAGTCGAGAATGTTCATGTAAATAAAGAATTCCTCGAGCAACTCCTCCTATGATGTTAAAGCGTTCAACCCAACTTAACAACTTTTGTCGTTGAGAATCTACAAAAGTACTCAAAAAATCAAATTAAGTTCATTTATAGAAAACATAAATACGAAATGCTTAAATATCAACAAACGAAAGGGTTTAAGGTGAAAAATGTCTAACCAAATAAAAAGTAATCAAGACTTTTGTTTGACACATATTCATAAATAAGTATTTTCTCTTGTTCTTCAAGGCAAAAACCAATAAATGTCACCAAATTTCTATGTTGAAGTTTAGCTATCAATAAAACTTCATTCTTGAATTCCTCTACGCCTTGCTTCGAACATCTTGAAAGTCTCTTTACAGCTATTTCTCGTCCATCAAAAAAGATACCCTAAATATATATTATAAATTTATTTATTCAAAAAACAAGAAGATAAAAAATAATAGCCTAATTAGATTTCTTTTGTATGTTGCGGGTTAGAATTACATTATGAGTTTTCTTTTCAATTGTGATAGGGTGAAAATGAATTAGATAACTTGAGGGAATTTATTTTTTTGAAATACAGAAAATAATATGTTAAAACTTTTAATTTTTTCAAATGCATTTTTAAAAAGTGCATTTTCATAAACTTTCATAATAATGTCTTCTTTTATATGTGAAGTAAATATATATTAAATAATCAATCATTTATTTTCTTAAAATATTTTATATTTCATTTTTTTTTTAAATTTGTGTTAATTTACTTGTTAATCATAATGTGAAAGATTTTTGAAGTAAAAAATTATCTACATCTCTAATAATAATAAAAATGTCAAAAAAATTATTTTTATTATTTTTAGAAATATTGACTAACATTTCATATTATGTTCATAACACTAATTTACTATAAGAGTCTTTTATTAAAAAATAAATACAAAAAATATTTTTACAAAGTAAAAAATATAAGCTTTCTCACCTTGTATACCTCTCCAAAACCGCCTTTGCCAATGTAATTGTCTTTTGAAAAATTGTTGGTCGCTTCTTCAATTACCGCCCAATCGAATTGCAATGGTTCTAAAGTGACACTTTCTTCACCAACTAAATAAAATATATTTTAGTTATTTAACTTCTTAAAGTTTATAAGAAATTGCAAGTTCAAAATATATATTTCATTAATACTTACAATTTTCTCGAAGAATAGTCCTTCGACTCTTTATTCCCATTCTCTTTAGCAAATAGTAGCCAATAGAAAAGAGCACCACCAAAATAATTATAGGCACAACAATAAAGACAATTGTTTTTCGCTTTGCTACACAAAACAATTACTCTGTCACTTAATACAGCAATTTATTGTTTATTTTTCAAAAATATCCTTGTTAATACGACCAATATTAAATTCATTTATACACATAATAATTCAATAATTCCCTAAGAAAAATTAACTTTGTATAAAATTTATACATTAATTAATTACACTACTTAGTTTTGATTATATACATATATATATATGGGTTATGTTATACATGCTTATAATGTTCTAATGTTCACTACTAATATAATTTTTCAAAGCACAAGATTATTTTCACTATTGGATGATCGATCAATAAGTTACATCATAGATCCATTTGTTTAATATTTACAAAAAAAAAATTATATTATTTTATTTTTTGTTATAAATTTTTTTAAAAAAAATTTAAAAATAAAGCTTCAAATAAAAATTAGT
>JBBPBT010000770.1:1748479-1793667 GCA_037974875.1 Cicer bijugum | reverse complement strand
GTATAAAATTTACATCATTTGAGGGTCATAATTCAGATGTAGTAAATATTAAGTCATGACAAAATTCAATGTAATATGTTATTTTGCTTCTTGCAATTTATGTACGACAACATTCCATGTATGTGGTATACTTTTCTTTGTAAAAATATTTTAAAGTCTAACTTAGAATCTCGTGTTATATCCATTTGAAAAACATGGTAATTAAAAATACATGGAAAACACAAATATGCAAAGTGATTTTTTTCATATAAAAAAAATTATATTAGAGACTATGAAAGCGAAGTATCAACTTCATTAAACATGTATAGTAAAATTTATATATAATCTGTCGGTGACATAATTCTAGTTGTAAGTTTAAATCATAATAGGTATGAATATGAAAGTTATAATCATTTTATTTTACGCAAAAAAGTATAATCATTAGTACCACCTGTAGTTAATTGGTGGCCTAAATAAACCCTCCCTATATAGTAGTTATTGTTGAAAATCAATTATATATTAATTATGATTAGGTTAATTATAATATCAATAAATATTCTAGAAAAAAAAAAAACCAAAGTTCAGATAACTAAAATAGCTTTTCATATTTATTTCAATGCATATTAATTATTCACTTTATTAATCAACCAAAAATACTGAGAACTTAAATTTTCATCTCCGATTCTTCACGTTATTAACTATTCACTCTAGAAGAATATAATCTTATTTAGACAAAGAATTCACCTGCATCTGTTGATGGCGGCATGGGGCTGCTAGGCAGCTGATCAGTTTCGTCGTTGTCGCCATAAAATTTAAACATTTCAAATCTCAAATTGCAGCTAGGATACATAACTCTTCCCCCAACACTTCCCAATAAAGACCATGGAATTGTTGTACTAATAATATGATTCAGACACGAAGCGCAATCAACACTAGACAAATCTTTCGTACATTGTTCAAGAGTATATAAGGTTTGTATATCATTCAACTTTGATGATTTCCTCATATATTTTTCACCATCGTCACCTGTATCATTCGCAAGTTGAGATAACTGATTCGATAATATAGAAGTGAATGAGTTTTGCTCCGAGTTAGGCGTTGAAATATTTATATCAACGTACATAGGACTTGTTTCCATTTTATAGAAATATTGATTGGAATAGCGAAGCAAGCAGTGACTGTACCAAATTATCCCCTCAGGCGATGAGTGACACATTGAATTTGAATATAATCGATCTGTTGCGTTTTTCACGCATTGACTGCAGAGACGAGGTGGAAGGTCACCTCGACACAGGAAGAGGCCGTACATCATTTTATCCACATCAGTTCTATAATATATTTTGCCACTGGCGTTGGAAGATAGATAAGAGAATAGTGTTTTGATGTTAATCTGGAAGTCATTAGTAAAGTTCTGGTAACTTGAGCAATTTATAGAAAGATAAAATGGATCTTGTGAAAACCCTGAATCTTGTTTTGAATCATTAGTTTCAGGAACAAGTGATGTAGAATTTGTAGTCCTATAAAAAGGATACAGTTCGTATCTAACATTACAACTGGGATAGAGAACTCTCCCACCCTGCTTTCCCTCACAACACCATGGAAGATCCCCAATCACTCTACTGAGGCAGCTTCTGCAATCATTAGGCGACAAGTCCGGTGTGCACTGAGCTAGACAGTAAAGGTTTTGAAATCCTGAAATCGTTGCTTGTTTTGTGGCAAATTTATTGTTCTCAGCACCAAAAAGAGGACGTGCTGCTTCATCTGCAGTTTGATTCATGGTCGAAAACAATAGACGCATGAAGCTGTTTTCGTTTGAGACGTTGCCGGTGTTCAACAGTCCAAGTCGAGGCCTTGTATCAAAGGTAGAAAAGAAAGAGCGGTTGGAGTATCGAACCGTGCACTCGTCGAACCAAATCACAGCTTGTTTAGACAAAGAGCACTCTGAGGATAGTTTTTGGGTTGCATTAACTATGCATTGATGACAGAGCTGAGAGGATACATCACCTCTACACATGAAGAGTCCATAGACAGAATCAGAGGGGTTTACACCAGTTACCGTGGTGTTGTAGAATTCTGTGTTTTCGTTGGTTTTTGATGACAAGGAAGAGAGGAGGGTCTTGAGATTGACTTGGAATGTACTGTTGTTGGTTGTGGTAGCGTTGATGGAACAATCTTTATACAGATAAACAGGAATGTCTTGTGCCTTGATAATTGTAAAAAGGAGGAAGTTAATAAGTATAGAGAGATAGAGAACTTTAGACGAAGCCATTGATTTTTTTATAGAGTTGTTAATTGCAAAATAGAGAATGTTTTCGATCTACAAATGCAAGCACTTTGGATTTGTTAATTAGTAAAGAATGTTGTTAGCTAATATATATATATATATATAATTGCGAAGATATTTTATGAATTAATGTAATCAAATGAGGACGTATTGTGATTTATATAAATTCAATTCAATTAAAACAAACATCAGTTAAGTTTTTTTATTTATATGTCAACAGAAAAAAAATTATTTTAATGAAGATTTTTCAAAATAACATAGCTTGAAAAAGAAATACAACCCGGGGTGACGTAAACGTTGATGCGTACCACTTGATAAGAAGACTAAGGAGTCATGAAACCTGCGATGTGGAAAGCTTCGTATCCTCCTTATCTCATCAATTATCATTGGTTGGTTCCAGTGGTTTGAAACGAAATCATACATTTTGAATTATATTTTATATAATTTATATGGTTCACTCTACTTTACTAAATCAATTTAATTTAGTTAACCGAAAGTCCAATAGACCTTCTACGTGTTGCGAAAAACCAGAGATATAGTGAATATTTTTTCTTCACCTATGCAGATAAATGGTCAAACAGAAAATATAAGAGCAATAATAATTAATAGAAAATTAAATGAGACACACAATTTTTAACGTGAAAAACTTCCCTAAAATTGAGACAATAAAAACCATGAGACTTGTACTGTGACATCCTAAACCCCAAAATAATATATATAATATTCTTATAAAATTTATAGCGGATAAATAAAAATCTATTTTCAATAAAATAAAAAAATTTATTTTTAATTTAGAATATCACGTTTCTCAAAAATAAAATAGAACAGTTTAAAATTAATTTTTCCATTAAAATAGTGCAATCTCGATAACCTTGATTTAAGTATAATTACTTGATTTAATTCTAAACACTAACTAGTACTTCTAAGATTTTCATACAAAAATTCATTTCAAATTAAATAAGTAAAATACAAATTACAACCTTTATTCCCGGTATCACCTATCAGAGCGAGGTTCCTTTCAAACTTGAACTTCAAGACTCATTAACCTATAACAACTACGATTTCGCAAACACATGGTCAAGCCAGTCAAACACATACAACGAAGGAGATGAGTTTTGAAATCATGTTAATAGTATAATATAAATAAGAAGAACACGCAATTAATCATAAATAAATTGTATCATTACACAACCATTCTTCAAAGAAAAACATAATATTATAAAGCCAAAACCACTTAAGGAAAATCAATAAATTTCACTATAACATCAAATTATCTAAGAAAATTATTATCGCTTTTGAAACACATCAATCACAACAAAACAATCACAAGGAAATGCAATGCTATGCATGAGCTTAGACTCTACATCACAATGTGGTACCATTCTAACTCTGAAGTATTTGGTTATGAGGTTTGATACTATGTCACCATCTCGGTGGACGGACAATTCAAATTGACCCTGTCTTCATAGATCCGTTCAACTCAACCCGAGACACATATACGTGACAGTCGAGGTAAACATGTATTGTGTGGTAGCTCCCAACATTTGGGGTGCTACCTCCAAGTCACCTAGGGATTCTCCACCCGAATACCTCCAAGATCTAACAATCTTGCCTTAAGGCTCAACAACATACCGCCACACAATCAGGCTCATTCAGTTGTACTTCCTTAGAATCACTAGGTTTGTCAGGCCTTACCTATATGATGACAAACTAATATTCACTTCACAAATTCTCAATATTTATTTTCTCCCCTCGTTAGCTTAGACTACTCCATTAAGAGCATCATCTTTATAAATCATCACTATTTCATCATATATGGGGTACTTCAATATTCTTATCATAATTTTATAACATCATTAATCATGCATAAAAAAATCAGCATTATCATCCCTCATACATATATCATATCATGCATCTATATTTTATTATCACATCACATAAATTCGTCTAATCATATATATGCATCAAATTCATTTGAAATCAAATATCATAATAATATCAAATACTATGCATTTAACGAAATTAAATCAATCAACATCTTGTAAACATTTCTATTCCATATTTTCACATGAATCAATTTATCACTCAAATGACTACTGTTGTACGTAGCGAGCCCCAAATGAATTGTTGGGAAATATAGTTTTCCCGTTAATCTCACATTATATTATACTCATGAATTCAAACGTTCTTTCACCCTTATCTTATTTAGACGCTTTCTCAAACACATAAATCAACGGAAATGTTTAACAACAATTGCATATCGACAACGTACAACGAGCAAATTCGAATAAACGACGAACTCACAAAATCGTTTAGATGTGATTGATAAATTATGCGGAGCATAAAAATAAATGTTAAATAATTAGTAATAATTATAGGAACAAAATTGGAGTCAAAACATTGAGAAAAAAGTGCAGAAAAAGTCTCACCGACTTGTCGGAGCGTCGGAAGGGTCAAACGTCAACTTCACCAAAAAATACAAATGAGTAGTGCTTCTTGAATGTTTTGATGAGAGAAATCCAAAAACGATGTCAGTTTTTTGAGATGACAAATATGGTGATCGGGATCGGCCAAAAACAGCTCGCCCAAGGAAAGAAACGCAATTGTTTATGATTAAATGGAGTCACGATTGATAAAAGTGATGCAGAAAATGAATTCAGTGGGCGATATTCTGTGGGATAGAGATTGGAATCCTTTCAAAATGGCAAATAATTGATGGGACAAATTTGAGAGGAAGAGGGTGTTATGCGTGTTGTTCATGGTGCGCTGCTGTTCTTTTTGTTTTTAATTGCAGATTGAGGTGGTGTAGATGACAGATGTACAAGTGCAAGAGTAAAACAGTCTATAAAACCCAACATATGTTAGTCCAGTCTGAAGCAGAGATGGGGTGTAATGAACAACTCGCAGGTGTAGAAAAGAAAAAGTTCAACCAGTAATACCCCAAATTAATATGCAGAAGTAGAAAATAGAAGTGTAAATAGTCGTTTGATCCAAAATTCATTTTTTTGGTATTTCTAAAAGTCCTTAATAAATAAATAGTTTATTTTACTTTCCTTAAACTTTTCTCCAAAAATACTCATTTTAACATAATATCATCTATCCTAAACATAGATAAATATAATTTTAACAAAAACTCTCGTATTCAAAATAATAACTATGAATATTAATGTAACATCTTTCAAAATAATCACATAAAAATACATCATCTTTATAGAATATTCGAAAGGATAAAATAAATAAAAATAACATCAACAATTTAGATTACTTAATAATTAAAAATAAATATGTGCAACTATATAAAAATAAAGAAAATCAATATTAAAATTACTAATATATCAAGATAATTATTTGTAAAATAAATAATTAAAATAAAATATGTTTATAAATACTTAAATATAATTATGTGTACACTTAACATCGGCCAAACATACCAAAAAATATCACATTAACTACAAACACACATATACATGTAGAGTCACCTAAAATCTTATTCTTTAAAATATTTACACTAAAATACTATTATTTATAGAAAAATATATAAAATATATAAAATAATAAAATATAATATTTTTTTATTTATATCACTTATTTAGTCAAATATATACAAAATTAGTGTATCATAGAAAACTTCCATATAACGAAAGTTAGTCACAAGATTTATCCACATATATTCTAAAATAGTTTTAAAATCAAATTAATTATCTAAAATCCTATTTCATTAAGAAAATATTTATTTAAAATTTGGGGTGTTACATGTACAAACTTCCACTATAATAATTAATAGGTACACTAGAGTCTTTCTAATAACAATAGAAAACATCAATCAACAATAACAACATTTCACTAAAGTGGGTATACCAAAGTAACTCTCAAAGAATGTAAAACTACTCAGAGTGTGTATTAAAATAAAAAACTTAGTGGTAGGAATAACATACTAAATTTGTAGATCAAATGAAGCATGTTTGCTACACCTGTTATCATCACCAGAACCAACCCATTTTCTCTTCTATGCTTTTTCGGCATTGTTCTCTTTTATACTTGTTAGGAATTTTTAAATCCATTTTATTTCCTTCACATGCGTCAAATCCATTAAAATTGTTTCTTTTCTTTTCTTTTTTTTTCAATAATATTAATATTATTAATAAAATTGGTGGGTTCCACTTGGGGAGTGAGCCCACTCAACAAATCTCCCCCTCATGACTCAAGTGGGAAGATACTGCTTAACCATGTCGGCTTTCTTTCTATAGCATATTATCTTCGACACAGGCAATATCTTCGTCATCATATCTGAACCATTCTCATAAGTATGAATCTTCTCAATTAAAAATGACTTCATTTCCAATGCATCTCGTATCCAATGATACCACACTTCAATATGTTTCGACTTTGCATGAAAAGTCGGATTCTTGCTGAGATGGATCGCACTATAGTTGTCACAGAATAACACAAACATGTCTAGCTTGATGCCTAACTCATGTAGGAATTTCTTCATCCACGAAATTTCTTTGGAAGTTTCAGTTGTTGCAATGCACTCAATTTCAGTAGTGGATAAATTAACACATTTGTGTAGTCTTGATTGCCAAGACACAACTCCCCCTGCAAACGTCATCATATAACTAGAAGTAGATTTTCTAGAATCAAGATCACATGTCATATCTGCATTTGTGTAGCCATCCAACACAGGTTCACCACCTCCATAGCATAAACACACTTTTTAGTTGTCTCTAAGGTATCTGAGAATCCACTTCATTGTTTGCCAATGATTTTTATTAGGATTAGAGAGAAACCAACTACCAACTCCAACTGCATGAGAAATATATGGCCTTATGCATACCATAGAATACATCAAACTTTATATCTTGGTTGAGAATTATTCTCTTATGCCTTTATCTTGTATACCCATTTGTTCTTGAGTGTTTTTCTCCCATTAGGCAACTTTACCAAATCAAATGTGTGATTCTCATGCAAAGAACTCATCTCTTCTTGCATGACCTTCAACCACTTATCTTTATCAACATTTGTAATAGCTTTTTGGTAATATTATGGGTCTCCACTATCAGTGATCATCACATACTCATGTGGAGGATATCTTTGAGAAGGTTGACATTCTCTAGTAGATATTCTCAACTCAAACTCAATTGGTGGCTCAATTGGAATTTGTTCATCATGGTGAGGTACATGATCATCAATTACATTCTCACCATCTACCTATATATCTCCCCATCAACAAAGGTTTCTATAGGGGCTTAGGCGTAACATCAATGTAACTTCTGGAATTTGGTTTATGTTTTTCAGCTTTATCAAAATCTTCAATAGTCTGGTCTTTAAGAAATATCGAATCTCGGTTTTCTGTTAATTTTCTTGTCAATCGAATCCCACAATTTATAACCAAATTTTTCATCACCATAACTGACGAATATACACTATTTGGATTTACTATCAAGTTTGGACTTCTCATCTCTTGGAACGTGAACAAAATATCTGTAGCCGAAAATTCTCAAATGACGGTAAGAGATATCTTTCTCTACCCATACTTTATTTGGAATATCACCATCAAGTGAAATAGAAGGAGAAAGATGGATCAAATCCACTGTAGTTTTCATTACTTTACTCCAAAAAGATTTCGATAATTTTGCATGATAGAGCATACATCTGATTCTGTCATTAATCGGACGATTCATTCTCTCTGCAACACTATTATGTTGAGGTGTCTTTGGAACTGTTTTTCTCAAACCTAATTTCATGTTCTCTACAATACTCTTCAAATGGACCACTGTATTTACCACCGTTATCTGATCGAACACATTTCACTTTTCTTCCCTTTTCTCTTTGAACACTTGCATGAAAATGCCTGAATACTCCAAATATCTGGTCTTTAGATTTCAAATGAAATGTCCACACTTTTCTAGAGTGGTAGTCAATAAAAATAACAAAATATGATGCACCACCAAGAGACTTGCTATTCATCATACAAACATTACTATGAACTAAATCAAGAATATTTTGCCTCTTATGAGGATTAGTATTATGAAAAGAAACTCTATGTTGTATCCAGCAAAACAATGAGTGCAGGTTTTTAGAGATGTATCTTTCACAAGAAAGAAAAATTTTCTTCGCAAGTATGTTGATTCATTTCTCACTCAAGTGATCGAGGCGCATATGTCATAAATCAGAAGATGCATTTTCAATTGCATTCACTTCTTCCTTGCATAACTTCGTAGACATCCTATAGAAAGAAGTAAAACTTTGCTCATTTGTAACCACTAGGGACCCTTTGGTGATTTTATATATACCACCACCTCCAAAGTAAGTGTGATAACCCTCAATATCCAAGGCTTTGACTGAAATCAAATTGAGACGAATATTAGGTACATGTCTAACATTCTTCAATTGAAGCTTGCAACCAATCCCAGTTTCAACCCAAACATCTCTCATATCGATAATTTTACATACTCCTTCATCTCCCATTTTTACCATGTCAAAATCACCAACACCGTAAGAAGAGATGAAATCACGTCTAGGAGTAACATGATATGAGGCACCTGAATCAATAATCCAAGTTGAATCCTGACAGGCAAGGTTTATGGAATTATCATCACAAACAATGTAAATATTACTAACAAATGCAAGTGCGGTAGTATCTTAATAATTTTTCTTCTATTTGTCTTCATCTCTTTCCCTTGATTCATCTCTCTTAAGGAACCTACAATTTCTTTTTATGTGACCATCTTTGTCACAATGATAGCATATCAATTCTTTTCTAGTCCTCGACTTGCTTCTTGACTTGTTATGACTTTCAGAGTTGTCGCGTCTATGGAAGTTTCTAGATTGACTTCTCCTCCGTGACTCTGTAACTAGTGCTTCTGACTTTGAGGAAGGACCAATGAAATCACATTCATTTCTTCGAGCTTATTCATTCAATATGCTCTCTTTAACTGTTGACATTTTCAACTTTTCACTTAAAGCTAAATTGGGTAACGTCACAACAAGAACTTCCCAATTATCAGACAAAGAACTCAACAATAACAACACTTACAACTCATCATCTTATTTAATTTATGTAATTGTCAATTGATTCACTGTATTCTGGAAACTACTCATATACTCTATCATTGAATCATCATCTTTATATTTCATATTCACCAGCTTCCGAATTAAGAATGAATATTTTGCACATTCTTTCGTTCATACAAATCTTTTAATTTTTCCTACATCGGGTTAACATCTATTTCGGTTTCAACATGTGGATATACACTCATATCCCACCACTATCTGATCAACGCCACTACCTTTCTATTCATCTTCTTCTAGTCAGCATCAAATTTATCTATGGATTTCCCAGTGTTATCCTCAATAGAATCATACAAATTTTTACTGTATAACATGTCTTCCATGAGAGTCTTCCAAAGTGTGTAATCAGAATAGTTGAGTTTAATCATATTCAGACCTTTATTTTTCTCTTCCATTTAAATGCACAAATCAAATCAATCGAGCTCTAGATACCACTTTGTTGGGAAAAATCAGAGATAATTAGCGATAAATTTTTAAATAATACGAAATATTTTTTCCCCAGTTTTGCAGATAAATGGCCAAACAAAAAATACAACTCAAAGAGCAATAATAATTGGCAGAAAATTAAATATGAGACAAATACAATTTTTAACGTGAAAATTTTTTCTCAAATTGAGAGATTAAAAACCACATGACCTAGTTCAGTAAAAACTTGATTAAAAACCACATGACCTAGTTCAGTAAAAACTTCCACTATAATACTTAATGGGTACATCAAAGTCTTCCTAATAACAATAGGAAATAAGAAACATCAATCAACAATAACAACCTTCCACTAAAATGGGTATGCCAAAGTAACAGTCTAAAATTACTCTGTATATTAAAATAACAAATTCAGTACTAAATTTGTAGATCAAACGGAACATTTTTTGGCATTGTTTTTGTTCATACTTCTTAGGGATTTTTAAATTTCTTTTATTTCCTTCACATGGGTCAAGCCCATTAAAACCTTTTTTTTATTTCAATAATAACAATATTAATACTAATAATAATAATATTAATAAAATTAGTGGCTTCCACTTGGAGAATGACTCTACCCAACAGTACACTGATTTCTGTAATACTTCAATTTTGTCCAATCAATAAAATTATGATAATCATAATATATCAAGTTATAATAGTCATAATAGATCAAACTTGCCTCAGCGTTGAAGACAACCGTCACATCGACTGCCGTCCCATATCGCTCTCCTCTCCCCAAAGTCACTGCACCAGATTGCGGTTTACTTATTTTTATATTTTTCTTTTGTTTTTCAGATTATATTAAAATTAAATTTAGACTCCAAATTCATTGGTTTTTTTTCTTTTCTCCTTAGCTTCAACATCTTTTTTTTTCTCGTTGATCATTCTAACCTTATTTTCATTTTCAAAATATTAAGTTTAATCAATTTCTAATAAATATTAAATCTTTTAAAAAAATAAAAAATAAATATATTATTAAAGGTTAACTAGATCCGATCTCTTTTTAATATTTGAGTTATTATGACACAAGTTGTACAAGTTGATAATTTAAAAACTAATTTTTATAAATTAATAAATATAAAATCAACTTTTAAATTTGATTTATTAGATGTGACATCTTTTTAATCTTTTTGTTGTTAAGATACAAGTTATACAACTTGGTGCTTTTAAGACTCATTTTTATAATCAAAAATAATAAAAATATTCTTAAACCGATTAACTAAATGAGTCATCTTTTTAATCCTTGAGTTTTTGATACACGAGTTGTACAACTTGATAGTCTTAAAACTTTCATTTTCAAATTCAAATCAAACAAACTCATTTTCTTGCATTAAAACAACTTTTTTTTATTAACAACAAAACACATTATTTTGAAGAAACAATCAACACATTTGCATTTTCTACTCAACAACTATATAATTTTGATTTCTCCATCGCTCTTAGAGATACGTAAAAGCAAAATCACACTCTAGTCAAACACAATAATAAAGAAAAAAACATTTTTTTTTCTCTTTATTTTGAACACTTTTTTATTTTTATTTAAGTGTCACATTTATACAAAATTTATATTCGTATTTAACTAATAAGAAGAAATAAATATTCTAAAGTTAACATAAACACAGTTAATTATAAGTAACCGTTTTCTACGGATGTCGTCGGATATTAATACCTTTCATAAGCATAGCCGACTCCTCAATCCTAAATCTGGTTTCAAAAGGTCATTAGTATGTTCTCAAGGATTTCTCAATGTTTTTTCTATTAAAATAAACTTTGGTGGCTACTCTCTTGAATTCGAATTAACCTTCGAAATTTTAAGCTGCGACAGTTTTAAAGTAAGAAAATAATATGGAATTGTTGAAAAGGACATGTAAAGTGATTGCTTTACAAAACATAATTATTAGAATTTAGTTCGGATCATACAAAATTGACTTGTAAAGTAATTACTTTTTAAAATATGATTATTAGAATTTAGGTTGGGCCATACAAAATTGATTTATAAAGTGAGTACTTGATAAACACATTTTATAAACTCATCCAATGTGAGACTCTTTAGTTTTAACACATCCATTCATGCCTAGGTCTTCACTCAAACCTTTATTTCACTTAATACGCAAGACATTTGTGGTTGATTGATTGATCCATTTACGATTTGATTTTTGAATTTATATTATGAATACTTGTATTTGTTGTAAATTTTAATGTATTTATTATAGATATTAAGTATTTGATATAAATTTTACGAAATTTTACTTTATAAGTTATGAAATTTTGAATATTTTAATATATTTATATGATTTTTTATTATTTTATAATTTATTTATTAAACAGTTTGAATGTGGTTCAACCGGTTGAACTAATTGAACCATAAACCATAATCCGAAGGTCTCGCCGATTCGACTTCCCATCCAGTTTTTAAAACATTAGTCAATAGAAGTATAGAGACAAGATACAACAAAAATCGTACCCTAAGACTTTGAATAGTAGTCTCATAGCTAGCTCAAAAGGGTCTAAGTCGTAGAGATACCTTTGGGCGTGTATTGAGAAAGTCAGAGATTCTAGTTACGGTCCATATGAAAAAAATACATTTCAATCAGCCTAGCCTTACTTAATACTTAATAGATTCTCTTTAATAATATATATTGGTATGTTATGATACCTGCATCAGAAGAACTTATCTCATAAAATATGTTTGGGTTATATGTAACAGGGATTTAGATTCTCACTTTAAGTGGTCTCTGCTGCACTTTCTATTGCAAGAATCTCGACCTTTGAATAATATGTGCCTTACTGATGATAAACTAATCCTTTGTGCTCACTAAATCAATCTTTAGCAGATCAATATTTAAACACTAAGGGAAAATAGATTATGAAACTCATGTAAGTCATAATGGACTTTTTTGGATTGACTGATTTGAGCTTAGCTACTGACATAAGCACTTGTGAAACTGATTGTGAGAGCTTATGAAAACAACTGATGACATGTCTATAAGTTGTTTTTGGTTCATAAACTATCCCAAATAACTTAAGAAAACAGATTATAACTTATATAAAAGCAGTTTGACTTTATTTTTTCTTGTGTTGTAAAAATAGCTTTTACATAAGTGCTTATGCTATAACCTGTTAAATAAGTTGTAATCCAAGCAGAACCTAATTTGTAACTTGTGTAAGAACAAACCAAAGAGAGAGAAAAACTGTTGTTCTCAGTGAGGAAACGAACAAGGGAGAAACACAAAAATTGTAACTGGCTCTACTCAATTATTTTGGGGCTTAAGGATTTTTTTGTTATTACTTGCCTGTTTACTTCTCAGTCATTAGATTAATCCAAAGGCTGAGATTGTTGCTGTAGAGACTGCAGTAAAGATAATTGAAGGAGAGGATCCAGATCCATGGAACAGATCCTAACCCACCCACATGGCTATGTGAATTTTTCGATCCCGTAAATTTTGGGGCAATGCAAAATACCACACACAAAATCAAGATTGAATTTTTCTAAAGTGAACAACTTCATTTAGAGCGTAAAATGAGTATAATCAATCACTAATTAAATATTTTTTGAATCCTATATTACTCCTTTCATGTTTAATAAATTAAAACCCACATTTTCATCATCAGTCTCTCATTCTCTCCAACTGCTTTTGCTTAAATACATATACAATGACATTTTTTGTGTTTCAAGACTTTTCAGAATATTAGTTTCCGGATGCTAAAGATTTAAATTTTACGTCTGAAAATTTAAATTTTTGAATGTAGCTAATCCAATTATAATGTTCGAAAATTTAGTTGTCGGACGTTGAAAATTCAAATATAAAGTTCAGAAATTTAAGTTTTCGAATGTTACAAAGTCCAACTATAACATGTGCAAACTTAAATTTGTAGACATATAAAATACAAATATAATATAAACTCTGATGAAAACTTATACTTTTGACAGAAAATTGTTTCTAGATATAGAAAATCCAAATATAACTTCAACAAAACTTAGATATGCATGGTCTATACAAGAGTAGTGTATCCATACCTTATCAATTTGTTTTTTGACATCTGAAGTTTGAATATAATTGAATGATTGTAGTCTGAATGCAACAAGATTTTCCTTGCATATGTCCCCTGTAAACATCCTAAATATCTTATCAAGAAATAACAGATAACAAAACAAAAATGATATTAACATATCAAATAACAATACATAAATAAATACCTAGCTCAAATGGAACAACTGGTGACATTGAGAGAACAACTTCAAAACCCCAATAATCAAGAGTTAATGCACGACATAGCTACCAATTAACATTAAATCGTTACTTCCTGAATACCGAGGTCTTCTTTACCGAATAAATGAACGAATATTGATTTTCATAGCCATTATTTAATCATCGAATTGTTCGGTATCCAGAAATTAGAACACATATACTGTTAAACTACAGCTGCATAATAACTCAATGTGCCGATTAGTGTTGTCAATTGCAGATTGCAAATCACGGAAAATAGCAGTTTGTTCAAACTCCATTTCACTAAAGTGTTATAGTGTTACTATAGCCTCAATTTGATCAACTTTGCTGCATCTGCTATTTGACAACACCAGGGCAGATTTTTCTATATAACTAACGAAGTTCTGCTTCAGAAGTTCTCTTGCCAACTCACTGAGTTCATATCTTCATCTCATTGCTTAATCTATCTAAGATCAATACAAGTTCTTTCATTGGAAGTTCAAAAGAACTGCCAGCTGAAAATTCTTGAACCACTCCATTGATTTCAATCATACTACAGCCAGGGACTTTTGTTTCAATCCTTCTTTCTTTCATTAAATTCCTAATTCTTTTTGCAGCATCAAACCTACCAGCTTTGGCATATATATCACATAAATTCATATAGAAAGCATGATTATGAGGTTCCAAATCTATCAAATGATGAGCTACCTTTTCTCCTAACTCAATATTTCCATGCATCTGACAACCACCAAGTAATGCACCCCATACATAAACATCTGGCTTCATCGGCATGCTTCGTATGAGAATCATTGATTCCTCAAAGAGCCTTGCTCGACTAAGAATATCAACCATGCAAGCATAGTGATAAATTTGTGGCTCAATCGAGTAAGCATGTTTCATTAAATCGAAGCACCGTCGACCTTGCTCGACCAATCCAGAATGAGCACAAGCTGACAATAGTCCGACAAACGTCACATGATTAGGCTTTACTCCAGCTCTTTCCATATCTAAAAAACAATCGAAAGCTTTCCAACCTAATCCATGAAGAGCAAAAACCGAAATCATTGTCGTCCACGCCGAAACATCCTTCTCAGGCATGTCATTAAAGATCTCAAATGCTTGCTGCACATTTCCACATTTTCCATACATATTAACAAGTGCTGTTCCAATTACCACGTCACATTCTATGCTATTTTTTCTTAGATATGCATGCATCCATCTTCCATGATCTATAGAACCTAATTGAGCACAAGCTGAAAGAACACTAGCTATCGTAATTTTATCTGGTTTAACCAAACCATCACTCAAAAACTGCATTTCATGGAAAATTTCCAGTGACTCCTTCGCATACCCAGCTTGAACCAACCCGGTAATGATCGAATTCCATGTTATAATATTTCTTCTATTCATCTTCCTAAACAAATTCAATGCCAATTCAATTTCCCCAATTCTCAAACACCCAACAATCATTATATTCCAAGTGACAACATCTTTAACAAACATTTCATCAAACATATTCAATGCATTATTCAACAACCCAAATTTCATATACAAACTAATCAAAGAATTCCCAACAAAAACATCATTTAAAAATCCAAACTTTAACACATGAGCATGAATAACTTGAACAGTAAAATCACCATCCAATAACCTATAACAACCCTTTAGAAGAAAGGGAAAAGTAAGGTTATTGGGCACAATGCCCTTATAAAGCATTTGCTTATACATCATCAAAGCTTTAAAATAAAGGGTTTCATCACAACCTTCAATGCAACCATATGCTCTAATCATGATGTTATACACTCGAAGATCTGGGTTGTTGATCATGTGAAAGACATTGTTGGCATAGGTGAAAGAACCATAATTTGAGAAAGAAGAAAAGAAAAGTAAACGAGTAATGAGATGATATTGGTCATTAGTATGTAAAGTTGGAGACTTTAGAATTTGGGTATGAATTATTTTGATTTGTCTAAGGTTCTTACATTGTTGAATCA
Source organism: Cicer bijugum (assembly GCA_037974875.1). Taxonomy (NCBI): domain Eukaryota; kingdom Viridiplantae; phylum Streptophyta; class Magnoliopsida; order Fabales; family Fabaceae; genus Cicer; species Cicer bijugum. Next base: position 1,777,669 of record JBBPBT010000770.1, on the reverse strand, counting down.
ATCTAGAGAGTGTGTCTTTGAGAGTGATGCTTTTAGATTCTAAAGTTTTGATATCAAAGAATGTAACCATAACAATGCAAAAAAACAAAAAAGAGAGCAACTTTTAAAATTTTCTGCCCAAAGTTTCAACTTTGTATTTTTATCCCAATTTTTGTTTAAAAGTTTGTAAGAATAGTCCAACTTTATTTATTTTTTTATAAACATAAGTCAGATGATGTTACTTTCTGGAAGCAAATCTGACACTTGTAATGAAAGATTGCAATAAATTATTTGAGTTGTTTAGTTTTTTATTAATTCTCTAAAAGTTTCAATTACTTAATTTAAAAATACTCTTAAATTTTTAATAAATACTTAAGATTTGTTTGTGAATTTGGAAGTAAAAGAAATAGAGACTTTGAAAGAAAAAGAAAAAAAAAAAGAAACTGAAGGAATTGAGAGTTCTAGTAAGAGAGGGTTTTGAGGGGTGTTTTTTATTTGTAATACAAAATTCTCTTATTTTTGGGAAGTTAATAATTGTACTGAGGAGGGTTTTTAAAGACATACACAAATTCTTTATATTATTTTCATGGTACTATAATACTTTATAAATTAAATTTATATTAATTATAAATATTTTCTTATCATTATTTACAAAATCACTTTTAAAAAAATATAATTTTTATGTTTATTTATCTATTTTCTCCTCCCTCCAAAAACCATCTATTTTCCTCTCCCTAAACTCTAAAAAAAAGTCTATAGTATGTTTGAGAGTAAAAGGGGCCCTTAGGGTGTTTCAAAGCTACAGCCCAACAAGGGCCCCAAACTTTAAGGTACACCAAATAAATATTGTACTATACCATCAATATTAAATTTCATTTGAAGCTAAACCACTCTAAGAATTTTCACTTGAAGTTAAATCATTTCAAAAATTTCTTCTACATGTTTAAAATTATGCTAAAAAATATGGTGCAATTTCATGTTAGTTTTCTCAAAAAATTCTCGCCAACCAATGTTCATGTGTTAATGAACAACTTGAGTAATGATGATTCTATCAACATCTTTGACTTGAATTTTACTCAAGCCAAAATTGTTTCTTCCATCAAATTTTCCTAAGCCAAACTTCAAAGCGGATCTTGAATATTATAAATGTACACTAGATAGGTTCGTAGGAAACAGAGGTGAACATCAAATGACTACTTAATAATCAAATTTTTCTATAGCCAGAATGTTTCCTAAACAATACGTCTATAGTATAACTTTTTTTTGATGTCGAAGATTAGACAAAGTTGCTACCACATAGCATACTAAAAGTTGTGATACTAGATGTTGTGGAAAAACAAAACAGGGAAATTTAAATAACAATCAAAACACAAAAATATAACGTGAAAATTCAAAAACCACGACCGTTGTCTAATGACAATAAAAAAATAACACTATGTGAAAATTGTCACAACACATAGACTTCTCCAAACTCTTTATGGCCACATTACACCCATACTCTCTGCAACAAATATTTAAACTACATTTTGTAATACTCTAACATAAGAGTAGTAGAGAAAAAAAAATCAAATAGAACCTTAAAGTGTTTTTTGACTGGTGCGATTTGTAATGAAGAACTACAATCATATATATACCCTAAAGCTCTCTCTCCCTTTACAATTCAATAAATATTGCAAGTTATTATTATTATTATTATTATTATTATTTTTGTAGAAGAAATAATAAAGAAACTCGTACTCAATTTTGAGGTCCTGAATTTGAATCTGATACATAATAATATAAGCATTTGCCAATTGAAATAGACCTTACAAATAATACTACAAATTCTTTTACTTAATTACAAATTCTTCAGGATTAGAAGAATGATACAAAAAAATGTAAAGTTACTCTAAAAAAGAAATATTTTTTAGATCTCACAGTGAGTGTCATTTTAATAAAAAAAATTATCTCAAAATGAACGTCATTTTTAATTTTTAATGTAATTTAAATAATTTTTTTCTATAATACCCTTCAATTATTACTATTTACATAACTTCTAAAATAATATTATACTTTACATTAATAATAATAAAAACACATTAATAGCTATGTTTGAGATCTTAATTTGTTACTATATTTACAAAATCTTAATTTAGACTTACCATAAAACGGATGATTACTTGAAGCAGAGTAGCTATGTTTGAGATCCCATAAAATTCATTGCTTTCCCATCCATGCAGACACTTGGATCCTTTCAATGTCACTAAAATAGAGCAATTGATCATACACATGTAAACTAGCTAATAGGGAGTTGCCAAGTTTCATATATTATTCAATGGATTCATCCATCTCGAAACTTGGTAGGGTAATCTAGAGGAGCACCATGTTATGGTCCTCGTGATTCTTCTCTATTGAACTCTCATTTAAAAGTCATACATGAAATATCCACTACGCCAAAAATGACATTTAACATCGCTTTTTTTACAGCGCTTGCTAAACACAAGCGTTGTTGTAAATATATTTTAAAAATAACGGAGCCTTTTACAGCGCTTTTGATGACAAGCGCTGTAAAAGAAGCGCTGTTGTAGGTCATATAATGTTTGTGCATAACGTTATAAGGCTTTTACAGCGCTTGTCAAAAAAGCGCTGTAAAATGAAGCGCTTTCGCGTATTATTTTGCAGCGTTTTTTTCACAAGCGTTGTAAAATACATGCGCTTTCAAATAATTGAACTGCCTATTACAACGCTTTTTCAACAAGCGCTGTAAAATACATGCGCTTGCAATAAATTTAACTACCTAATACAACGTTTTTTTCACAAGCGCTGTAAAATACATGCGCTTTCATTGAATTTAACTACCTATTAGAGCGCTTTTTTCACAAGCGCTGTAAAATACATCTTTCAAATAATTATATACGTTGGAAACCCACATATCCTCTACATCTTTCAAATAATTATATACTTTGGGAACCCTAATATCCTCTACATATTGTGCGGCAATCTACATTGTCTCAGGTATTTTTTAATTTGTTTTTGTCAAAAAATCTTTAGTTTTTTAATAATTGAAAACTAAAAATTGTTATATATATTAAATCTCTTCTACACATATATACCACATGATCTGTTATGTTTTGAAATTGTCAAAAACTCATACCACATGATTTGTTCTATTTTGAAATTGTTAGTTGATATTGGTTTCTTTTTGAAACTTGTTGATATGTTTTGAAAGCTTATTATTTTTGTAACTGCATTTATATAGGTGGTATAATATGGATAGGAAATGGATGTCAGCCAATCGATTGTCAGAAGAGTATGAAATTGGAGTGAAGGAGTTTGTTGAGTTTGTAGTGAAGAATGCAAAAGATCAAAATAGAGTAGTTTGTCCTTGTTTAAAATGTTGTTTTGGAAAACGTGTTAGAGAAGATGAATTAGAAGGACATCTAGTATGTAATGGAATTGATCAAAGCTACACATGTTGGATAAGACATGGTGAGAAAAAAAAAAGGAAACATTAATTTTGAGAATAGTTCGACATATGCTTCAACTGACTTTGATACAGATACATATGAGCCAGACCGAGTTGATGAGATCGCAAAAGCAGTTGAAGAAGATCTTCGAGATTGTCCTAAAATGTTTGAAAGTTTGTTGAGTGATGCAGAGAAAGAATTATATGATGGTTGTACTAAATTCACAAGACTGTCGGTGATATTAAAGTTGTACAACTTAAAAGCGAGTAATGGATGGTCTGATAAAAGCTTTAAAGAATTATTAACACTCATAAAAGATATGTTGCCAGATGATAATGAACTTCTCAGTCGAACCTACGAGGCTAAACGGATTTTGTGTTCTATTGGCATGAGTTACGAAAGGATTCATGTGTGTCCTAATGATTGCATTTTATTTCGAAATGAATATGAACTACTTAAGGCGTGTCTAAAATGCAATGTCTCTCGATAAGAAGAAATAATCTACTCCAGCAAAAGTCGTGTGGTATTTTCCTATAATACCAAGATTTAGGCGCATGTATCGCAGTGAAGAAGATTCAAAACACTTGACATGGCATGCAGATGAAAGAATTAGAGATGAAATGTTTCGACACCCTGCAGATTCCCCACAATGGGCAAAAATTGATCACGAGTATCTTGAATTCGGGATAAAGTCAAGAAATCTAAGACTTGCACTTTCTACTGATGGAATGAATCCACATGGTCTTCAAAGCATCTCACACAACACATGGCCTGTGATTTTGGTAATATATAACCTACCTCCATGGTTATGTATGAAGCGTAAGTTTATGATGTTGTCTTTGTTAATTTCTGGACCCAAACAACCGGGGAATGATATCGATGTATACTTGACTCCTCTACTCGAAGATTTAAAACGTATGTGGGAGACATGAGTGGAAGTTTATGATGGGTATAAGAAAGAATGTTTCAATTTGAGGGCTATGTTGTTCGACACAATTAATAATTTTCCAGCATATGGTCATTTATCAGGATATAGCATTAAAGGTCAGTGTGCATGTCCTATATGTGAAGAGAGTACAAGGTTTGACCAATAAATTTGGCACCGACTGGATATCAAATACTTGAAAAAGTACAAGGTTTGACCAATAAATTTGGCAAACCTTTTACGGGAGAGCTGGTCAAAACTGGGTGGAAGAAAAAGTCAATTTTCTTTGAATTGCCATATTGGAAGTCATTATATATAAGACATTTCTTCGATGTGATGCATATTGAAAAAAATGTATTTGATAGTGTTATTGGTACGTTACTCAATGTTCAAGGAAAGTCTAAAGATGACATCAACGCAAGATTGGACTTGGTCGATATGGGAATAAGAAATGAATTGACTCCAATAAAGAAAGGAAATCGCACATATCTACCTCCAGCCGCTCATACTCTATCTAGAAAGGAAAAAATTGTTTTATGTAAATTTCTACACGAAGTTAAAGTTCCAGAAGGATACTATTCGAACATTAAAAATTTGGTTTGTGTGAAAGACCTCAAGTTAAAAGGTTTGAAGACCCATGATTGTCATATTCTAATGGAGCATCTGCTACCAATAGGTATACGTTCCATTTTACCTGAAAAAGCTCGACTAGCATTAACTAGATTATGTTTCTTCTTCAGGGAAATTTGTAGTAAAGTGATCGACCCTCAGAAATTACCGACATTGCAACGGGAAATTGTTGTTACTTTGTGTGAGCTTGAAATGTATTTCCCACCATCGTTTTTTGAAATGGTTCACCTTACTGTTCATCTGGTTAAGGAGACACAACTATGTGGGCCAACTTATATGATATGGATGTATCCGATAGAACGATATATGAAAATATTAAAAGGGTACGTAAAAAGTAGAAGTCGACCAGAAGGTTGTATTGTTGAACGATACATTGTTGAAGAGGCTGCTGAATTTTGTACTGAATATCTGTCCAATGTTGAATCCATAGGGCTTCCCATGTCTCGTCTTTCGGGAAGAATATCAGGAGAAGGGATAATTGGAAGGACACTATTGACTATATCAAGGACAGAATGGGAGCAGACACAATTGTATGTTCTGCACAATGATGATGAGGTTCAACCTTATGTTACAGTACACATGGATCAGTTTTCTCGTTTAAACATGAATAGGAATCAAAATTGGATAACTCGAGAGTACAATCGAAGTTTTATAACATGGTTAAAAAATCACATAAAGTCAAAATTTGATATAGACTCCAGATCAATTTCACAGAGATTGAGGTGGCTAGCAAATGGTCCGAGCTTACATGTCTTTTTTTACACTGGTTATGTTATTAACGGCAACACATTTTATACCAAAGAACAAGATGATCAGACCACTATGCAAAATAGTGGAGTCACTCTCGTAGCTGAAGCGATGCATGTCTCAAGTGCAAAAGACAAAAACCCAATATATGCAAATCTATCATATTTTGGGGTTATCGAGCGCATATGGGAGTTAGACAACACAATGTTTCGTGTTCCAATATTTGGTTGCAAGTGGGTCGATAATAATAATGGCGTTCGGATTGATGAGTTAGGATTCTTGCTTGTCGATTTTAATAGGGTGGGATACAAAGACGAGCCTTTTATTTTAGCGTTGCAAGCTCAACAAGTGTTTTTTGTCACTGATCCTTCTGATGATAAATGTTTTGTTGTTCTATCGACCAATAAAATAAGTGATGATAACAATAATGATGAAGATGTTGGTAATGATCTTTTATTTGCAACATCCCAACAACCACATGAAATTGATTCAACTGATGACAATTTATATCTTAGAGATGATCATGAAGAGGGAATTTGGATTAATCCATCGTTTCATATTGTAAATGGACAAACAAATGTGAATCCCACCAGGAAAAGAAGAAGGGCATCTTAATGTACATGTTTAATTGTTTTATATGAGCCATGCATATAATCTGAATTATTGTGATAAATATGCATGTAATTTGAATTGAGTGTTTTATATTAATACGGCAGATTAGCAACAGATTTCATATCAGAAGCTTTTGGAAGCATAAGCCTTTGTGGAAGTTGAGTTTATTCGCCTTAAATATGGCAGGAACAATTTCTTGATTTGAATTGCCTTTACAATCAAATACAATTGTAATTGTTATCCATATTCAAACAATATTTGAAGAACCTACCAGGCTAGTTGTTGTCTAAGAAGGCAAGCATAACCAGTGATTCAATTAGGGCTTAAGCTTTTGGCTTTTGGATAGTTTGGTTGATGAGTATTTATTTTGATGAGGGGTGGGGGATAAGGGTCTTTGGTGAAGTGCATGTTTATGTAAATTTGGACAATTTCAATTCTTAATTTGAGTGTTTTATAATAAGTTCATGTAACAATGAGTGTTTTATATTTAGCTTGATTTACATGAACTGAATATAAATTAGTCTCTTTTGCTTCTGCTGCTACTGGTTATGATAATGCCACTTATATAATATAAATTAAGTGCCATCAAAAGGAACATATCTGAGTTACTGGGACAATTCAAGTCGATTGGCAAATCGATCGGAATAAATGTTTGAGTTACAATCATCCAATATTGAACCCAAATAAAACAAACACAAAAATAACATATTGAGGCCTTTTACAGCGCTTTTTAAAAAAAGCGCTGTACAAGGCCCTTTTAAAAATAAAATAAAGAGACATTTTACAGCGCTTTTTTTAACAAGCGCTGTAAAAGGCCCTTTTAAAAATAAAATAAAGATACATTTTACAGCGCTTACATTAAGAAGCACTGTAAAAGACTCTTGTAAAAGAACCTTTTAAAAGCGCTTACATTTACGAAGTTCACTTAATTCAGATTCGAACTGAGGCCTTCCAAATGTGAATTCTAGGGGTTAACGCTCAAGAGTAACTAATTTTTATATTCTAAAAAAAATTAATAATATTAATTAAAGTTATATTATAAAGAATAAAATAAATGTACCTAATAAAGTAAAAAAAAGGTTATATTTGGTGTCTGATGGAGACCTTTTATAGCGCTTATTGGGAAAAGCGTTGTAAAAGAGCCTTTTAAAAACTTAAATAAGGATGCCTTTTAGAGCGCTTTTTTAACAAGCGCTGTAAAAGACTTTAAAAATAACATTCATCAGACACATAATAGGACCATATCTAACAGGATTTTCTTCAAACACCTTCTACGCATTTTTCGCAAAAACACATTGTTAACAGGCTCTTTAACAAAAACACATTGTTAACAAAAACATCAGACTCAAATCCATTTTTCGCAACATGGCAATGAACCTGAAGACCAAGTTACGATTTAAGAAGGAATGTAAAGAGATAAAAAGGGTGTTGAACCTGAAGACCAGGTTTCGATTTTAGAATGAAAGGGAATGTAAAGAGATAAAAAGGGTGTTGAGGTGGAGATTGAATTGTTTGGAGGTTCAGCATAAAAGGAGTAAGCTTTGATGTTTGTGAAGAAGATGCATAAAAGGAGAAGAGTTTAGTGAAGAGGAAGAGTTTAAAAAATAACATAACAAAACACAAAAATAACATAAAAAAAAACAATAAGGCCTTTTACAACGCTCTTTTAAAAAAACGCTGTATAAGACTGTAAAAAAAATATTCATATAACATAATAAAACAAGGAGGTCTATTACATCGCTTGTTCAAATAAGCGCTGTAAAAGACTCTTTTAAAAATAAAATAAAGAGACCTTTTACAGCGCTTATTTGGAAAAGCGCTGTAAAAGAGCCTTTTAAAAAATTAAATAAGGACGCCTTTTAGAGCGTTTTTTTAACAAGCGCTGTAAAAGACCTAAGCCTTTTAGAGCGCTCTTTGAAAAAACGCTGTAAAAGGGTTATATATATAACAGTAACTGCTTTAGTTTCGTTTTCATTATGTAAACTTCACTATCATCTCAACCTTCATCATTCTTCTCTACTCTTGCAAACCCTATAATCCCGTCCATTACGAACTGTATTTCTACGATCATCTCCTTCATTTCGAACCTTATTTCCATCCAAGATCATCTCTCCCATTGCACACAATATATTTTCATTGAAATACGTAACCCTCACTACGTATTTCTTCAAACCGTTTTTCTGTGAACCTTATTTATGTGAACTTTCTGCGTTCGCTCTTTTCTTCACATTTCATCTTTCTTCGAACCATTATTCCGGTATTGAGGTTATTAACTTTTGGTAATCATTCAAATGCATGTTAAGCTTGTTTAAAATATATATACTGATACATGTTGAGCTTGTTTAGAATAATGCATGATGCACGTTGAGCTTGTTGATGTTATACTAAACTGCATGTTGAACTTGTTGTAGTTAAATGGATACAAACAAAGATTTAGAATGTCAAAATGAAGAAGTTGACACCACTAAGGCTTATGAAAATGAAGTCAAACGTGGTGCAACTATAATGCAAAATATGATTAAAGCAAGGAGCATTGGCACCAAGTTTGAGGTTATACTATACTATACTCTATTTGCTGTGTATTTTTTTAGCTTTTTTTAATAGCATGTACTTACTATATGAGTTTATTAGGTTGGCTGGAATGAGAGTGGTCAGTCAATTGACCCCAATAGCTCTATGTTTGTAAGCTATATTGGGGCTGTTGTTCGTCAAAATATCCCAATTACGATTGACGGTTGGAGAGATAAGGCGTTGAAGGATGCCAAAGATAAAATATGGAATGACATTCAAGTAAATTTTTTGATCCACTCTTTTGTCATTTATAATTTTTTTCATTGAAATACTTTACTTATAAAATTTTTTCATTGCAGACGACTTTTGTTCTTGATGAGGGACGAAAGAGTTACGTTTTGAGAGTTGCTGGGAAAATCCATCGGGGATTTAGATCTCATCTCTCAATTTTCTCTCTAAAAGATAGAGAAGGAAACACAACTATTGAACCTCCAAAAATATATCAACATTATATATCAAACGATGAATGGAAAGTATTTGTTTCCAAACGTTCTGACCCCGCATTTGTCGTAAGTGATTAATTTATTAGCATTTGTGTGTTTTATTATTCATATTTGTAGCGTATTTTAAATTTTTACACAATTACTATTTTTTTTATATAGAATATTAGTAAGGCAAATCGCCAACGAGCAAGCAATCCGACACACCCATACAAAAAATCACGTATGGGATATGCACGTCTAGAGTAAAGACTTGTAAGTAATTAAACATCACTTTTACATAATGAGGGAATTTGTATTACAAACTATAGTGTGTAACTAATTTGTATTATTTTGTTTATGATCTTAACGAATAGCGACAAGACACCCAATCCGATCAACCATTGGGTCGTCATATATTGTGGAAGGATGCTCGTGTAAATAAAGACGGGGTGGTTGATAATGAAAATGTCAAAAAAAATAGTAGAACTTTGTGTAAGTATATCATCACTTTAATATTTTTTAATATTGTATTTATCACTTGAATACTTTTTAATATTGTATTTTAAAAATGCTATTGAACTTATCTTTTTAATGTTACATGTATTTTAGGAGACCATCGAACAAAGTTCTGAAAATGAAGAGGGCAACAAGGCTAGTTGCAGGGACATTCTGGGTAAAGTTTTTAATGTTCCTGAGTATTCCGGTCGAGTTAGGGGGAAATGATTTGGCGTAACTCCCAAAAGATTTTTTCCTCAAGAGAAGCGTCAAAAACCTTCCAACGAGGAAGTATTAGAGAAGCTCAGAATCGTATCAGAGCAAGTGACACTCTTGGTGAATACGAATAAAGACAAGCAACTTCCGGATCAGCTCCAACGTGAAATACAAATGGAGAGTGAAACCGCGAGTTGCAACATCAGTTTGAAAAGTATTCCCGAGGTAATTAATTACTTACTTGCTTATGTAATTACTTATGTATTAAACAATATTATATATTAACTGTACTTATGTTTTAACTATTGATTTAGGGTGTCACTTCATGTGTCTTATACTTGTCCTCGCCTACTCATCGGAAGGTGGGAAAAGGAAAATTGTACAATACTTCGGGAGAAGTATTGCACAATACTCTGATTCCTGCGGGCCATGTCAAAGTATCGCCGATTGTTGCTTTCGAACCAACTACACCGTTGCCCATACTGGACAACGATGGAGATATGTATTTATTGAGTGACACTATTGGTAGTTACGTGGCATGGCCCACAAACCTTGTTGCCCTCGATAAAAAGATTCCCAGAAACGAATCAGTTACATCTCCCGAAAAGGTTTGTCACATTTATTGTATAAGGTTTGCCATTTTTTCAGATTCAATAAACTAACATTTTACCTCATTTTTGTAGGTCCAAATAAATAAACCAACCGTACAGCCAATAAAAGGCAGCAAACCTCCAAAATTGGAGGTTAATAGAGCTGCCAAATCACAAAGGTTGTCGGGTAATAAAGCTGTCAAACTTGCAGCAAGAAAAAAATGGATCGGGGAAAATCGATCGTCGCTGTTGCTGCTCCTAAAATAAGTCAGCCATGCTTGGTAAATACGAGGCGTGCCTTGACATCCAAGTAAAAAAGAAAATGAGCAACAACGACGATTCGCGCATCGTACCCATGAATAAAGATATATTCAGAGACGAGTATGATGAATTTCTTGAAAAGGAGCACATATACGAACTTCTTGAACATAAGGAGCTTAGTGCTACTGTAATGTGCTTGTACATAAGGTAAAAAATACTTTTAATTGCATTTATTGGTAATTAATTAAATGTATTAGTAATTAATCTAGTTTAAAATTTTCATTGAAGGTTTTTGTATAAAGAAATTGTCAAATAAATACTCATTCTTGTCTTCGCATAAGATGTCGATGTGGAAACTCGATCCAGAAAATGTAAAGAAATATATTGTAGATATGTTATTAGGAAATATAGAAAAGGATAAATTGTTCTTCGCACCATATAATTCAGGGTACGTAATTTTATCTTTTTTAATTGATGAGTATTTAATTTAGTTGTGTATAAACAAAATTGCTTAACCAATTTTTTGTTGTTGTAGGGCACATTGGGTGCTATTTGCAATCAATGCGGTCTCTGAAGTTATATACTATTTGGATCCCGTGCATGGCGATTACAACAAACACTCCGAAATAAAGACTATGTTCGACACGTAAGTAATATTCATTTATTTTTGTTACACATATATATATAAATAAGTGTTTGTTCATGCTAAAATAATCAAATTTATTCATTCGATAGTGCATTAAAAGTTTTTCGAGCTCAAAGAGGTGCTACAGTGTCGAAGCAAAAGTCTAATAACATTACATGGATCCCTATAAAGTGCCCTCGTCAAACAAACAACATCGATTGTGGGTACTACGTATTGAGATTCATGAAGGAGATTGTTGACAAGAATAAAACTATTATTCCAGAAACAGTACGGTATTTTGATTATATGATTTTCATATATAAATTATCTATATATTTGATACTAACTTAATATAATATGTTCAATTTTTATATTGCAGTACTTTGACAATTCCAGTCCATCATATTCTGAGCAAGATCTGATGGAATTAAAGGAAGAATGTAACCCCCCAAATTTTATAATAAACTATTTTATTAATTAAATAGAATTTTAAATAATTAATTTGATGACTAATATTATTTTAGAATATATGTTGATAAATTTTGTGGCTAATTTTTGTTATATGGTTGCTTTCTATGATGTGCTAGTTTGATACATGTTATATTACATGAGCGATATAAATAATAAATATTATATTTTATTATTTGATATAATTAAAAAAAATAATAATAGTATTTTAGTGTAATATATATTTTAAAGAAAAAGATTTTATGCGATTTTACGTATATATATATGTGTACTCAATTAATATAATACTTTTATGTGCGCTTGACTGATGTTAAGTATACACATAGTTATATTTCAATTATTTATAATTATTTTCTATTTTTTTAGTTATTTTTTTATAAACAATTATCTTAATATAGAATTGATATTGTGTTTAATTTCATTTATTTTTAAATACTTGTTATGGTATTGTGATTTTATATTTGTTTATTTTGAAATAGTAATTAATATAAAGTGCTGATTTTATATATTTATTTATTTTGTAATTTTAAATATTTTCTAACGTAGTAATTTAACGTAAGTATTTGGAAAAATAAGTGTAATTATAGTGATTAATTAGAATATGAGAGTTTTGGTTATTAATGTATTTTAAAGGTATTTTATAAATTATTAGTTTTGAAATATTAATAATGTTTTATTAATAAAATTGTGTTTTTTATTTTTAATAAAATAAAATAGTAATAGTAAAACCTAAAAGTTGTCTAATGGGCTTGACCCATGTGTGTAAATGATTTAAATTGTTAATAAAACAAAATTAAAGAACAAACAAGGAAGCTTACGGCCAGCACCACTAAAATCATGAGGAAACCAACAATAATCGAATCGTTTGACACCGGCAATCCATAACTTTCCCAGAACGGTTTCTCTGTTTTCGTCCAAATTTCAGTATGTTGTTTTACTCATTTATCTATTCAATTAAATATAATTTTTCAGATTTTTAACAACCCGAATTTCTCCCTAAAATACCCGATTTCTCCATTTACAGAAATCCTTATTTTGCACCGTTCTCCTTCACCGTAAGTCCGATTTTAGTGAAACCAACGCCAAAACGACCATGTGAAAAGTGGCTATATTATCCACTGATTGGTTTTCTGATTATGGTAATTATTTTTGAATGAATTTCGAAATCAGTTTTTAGACTATTTTCTCATAATTTATTTTTGACGTTTTTACCCATAAATTGTCGAGTTAGATAGATTGAAGGACAAAGAGTCAAAGAACAAAGACTGTTTGGGCGTTGAATCGTATTCATAGGTGAAAGCGTCGAAATAAGGTAAGGGGTGAGAGAGCGTTTGAATTCATGAGTATAATATATTGTGAGATGAACGGAAAAATCGTATTTCCCAACGATTCATCCGGGGCTTGCTACGTACGGCAGTAGCCCTTTGAGAGATAAATTGATTAATTTGAAATATGAGAATTGTGAGATTAAAATGTGAAATAGAAATTTTTATAAGGTGTTGATTGATTTAATTTTCGATACTTGTGTGGTAGTTGATATTTGTTATTATTGTGATGTTGGATGTTGAATGAAATTATGTGTACATGTTTGCTTAGATGAAATTATGTGATGTGATAATAACATATGGATGCATGGTTTGATATATGCTTACGTGATGATAATGCTGGTTTTTGATTGATGATAGTGATGTTGTAAAATTGTGATGAGTTTATACGATGATCATGATTATTTGTGATTAATGATATTATAAAATTGTGATGAAAATATTGAAGTACCCCATACTTGATGAGATAGTGATGATTCTTAAATATGGTGCTCTTAATGGAGTAGTCTAAGCTAACGGGGGGAGAAAATAAATATTGTGAATTGTGAAGTGAAGATTATTTTGTCATCATATAGGTAGGGCCTGACAAGTCTAGTGATTCTGGGGAAGTACAACTGAATGAGCCTGATCGTAGCGGTCTACTGTCGAGCCTTAAGGCAAGATTGTTAGACCTTGGAGGTATTCTGGTGGGGAATTCCTAGGTGACTTGGAGGTAACACTCCAAATGTCGGGAGCTACCATGCAACACATGTTTACCTCGACTGTCGCGTATAGGTGTCTCGGGTTGAGTTGAGGGGATCTATGAGGACAGGGCCAATTTGAATTGTCCGTCCACCGGGATGGTGGCATAGTATCATGGCCTCCTAACCAAGTACTTCAGAGTTAGAATGGTACCACATTGTGAAGTAGAGTCTAAGCTCATGCATAACATTGCATTTTCTTGTGATTGTTTTGTTGTGATTGATGTGTTTCAAAAGTAATATTAATTAGATGATTTGATGCATATTATAATGAGATGATTATTTTACTTAAGTGACTTTGATGTTATAGTATGATACTATTTAATTAAATATTTTGATATATCGTAAAGTGATTATGATACGGTTCTATTATGATTCTTTGCGTGTTCTTCTTACTCATATTATACTATTAACATGATTTCAAAACTCACCTCCTTCGTTGTTTGTGTTTGACTGGTTGGGCCCTGCATTTGCAAAATCGCAGTTGTTACAGGTTAATGAGTCTTGAAGTTCAAGTTTGGGAGGAACCCCGCTCTGATAGGTGATACCGGGGATAAGGGTTTTAATTTGTATTTTACTTATTTAATTTGAATCAAATTTTTGTATGAAACCTTAGAAGTACTACTAAGTTTTTAGAATTAAATCAAGTAATTATACTTAAATCAAGTTCATTGAGATTAAATTGTTTTATTTGAGTAATAAAATTTGAATTGTTACATGTGTACTTTGAGAAACGTGATATCCTAAATTAGTTACAAAAGTTTTTATTTACTTGAAAATATAATTTTATTTATCCGCTGCAAATTTTGTAGGAATATGATATAAATTATTATATATATTATTTTGGGATTTAGAGTGTCACAAAGAATGGTGTGGGTATGTGCTTGAAATGAAAATTATTTTATTTTCTGGGAAATAGCATGCTGCTGGGCAAGGGATCTGAATATTATATGGTAGCTAATGCATATTCTGTATATTTGTTTAGTTATTATATGTATATGATCATATGACAATATATAAACATGCATATGAATATATTGTAAATTAGGTTCAATGTATATGTAGTTACTTATGTTGTAAATTATTGTGTTACAAGGTAATATATATGTATCATAGTGTGTGAACTACTTATTGTAAATTACTGTGTTACAGGGTAATATATATGTATCATGTTGTGTTGTGTGAACTGATTTTGGTTGTGTTGTGTTGTCTGAACTGGTTCAAAATAATTTTGGATAAAAAGATAAAAGACAACACTTTATAAAAAAAATGCCATAAAAAGCTAAAAAGCGTTTTTCAAATATATATAGGGCTTAAAAAAAAAATACACATTTTACAGCGCTTTTTTGAAAAAGCGCTGTAAAAGGTACACCAAAATATGAATTATGGGTATGCCTTTTACAGCGCTTTGTACAAAAAGCGCTGTAAAAGGTACACCAAATATATGAATTATGGGTATGCCTTTTACAGCGCTTTTTTTAAAAAGCGCTGTAAAAGGTACACCAAAATATGAATTATGGGTATGCCTTTTACAGCGCTTTTTATACAAAGCGCTGTAAAAGGTACACCAAAATATGAATTATGGGTATGCCTTTTATAGCGCTTTGTACAAAAAGCGCTGTAAAAAGTACACCAAATATATGAATTATGGGTATACCTTTTACAACGCTTATTTTAAAAAGCGATGTAAAATGTGCATAACAAGCGCGCGTTATATTTACATGATTTATAGCGCTTTTTTAAAAGTGCTGTTGTATCTTTTACATCGCTCGATTCCACAACTTTTTTTTTTGAAAAAGCGTTGTAAAAGGCTTAAAAAAAGCGCTGTGAAAGACTATTTTTGGCGTAGTGATCGTTTTAGTTTTAGTTTTTTTTACTCAAATTAAATTAACTTATTATTATCAATTAAATTCAAAACACAATTAGGCAACATGAAAATCATTTGTAAGGAGCATAAAAGATAGATGTCTTTATTAACACATGAGTGATACTATTTATTTGTCGTCTGTCTAGTGAACACAACTTGAAAATTATTGTGACTTCTAAGAATAGTTCTACAATAATTTATAAGAATCATGTTCTAATCAAGTGAGTTTCTCTAAATGAATGTCACCAACATATTTTGACAAAAGAAAATATATAATAAAATATAAAAAATCAAATTATCGTTAACATAAAAATATAAAAGATACATCAACATGTTGTCTAACTCAACATAGACACATCAACAACAGAAGAAAATTAACATACTATCGAGGAAGAAATTGAGACATAGACAAGTCATTGCTCGAACAAGTTGTAGTATTATCGATATAATGACTAGAACTTGAATCTTGTTGAATAGCTATTGTATCCATTTGGCCATGGAAGAAAAATGCAGATTCGTGAGGAGTTGGCAATTCAATAAAGTCATTGTTAAGATATGAAACAATGGTTGCCATTGATGGTCTAGTTTCAGGGAGTTGTTGAACACACAATAAACCAATTTGAATGCATTTAATTATTTCAATTTCAGAAAATCTTTCTTTAATATTTTGGTCTAGTATGCTTAAAGGTATTTGATCCCTCCATTGTCTCCAAACCTGAAACAATTGGAAAAAATTAATATATTTTTTTTTCACTTTGTATATGAAAAGTGTAAGTAAACATTGGATTTATGACATATGCATTAAAGGAAAAAACACAAATAGTTAGATATGTTTACTAACATATTTCAGGAGGCTATCACCAATACTTGATTCATAAGAACATATATTCATCTTTGCAGTAATAATTTCTAAAACCATGACTCCAAAACTATAAACATCTGATTTGTCAGAAAATTGTTCGAACATTGCATATTCTGGAGACATATAACCTCTATAAAATAAATTTTGAAAAAAAAGTATCAACGTGAATTTAGCTATATAAAGAAAGAGAATAAAAGATAAGGGTGAAATTTTAAAACTTACAATGTTCCGACAATCCTATTTGTATTTTTCTTATCTTGGTTTAATTCAACAATTCTAGCAAGACCAAAATCAGATATTTTTGGAATCATATTTTCACCTAATAGAATATTACTAGGTTTAAGATCACGATGAATAACTTTAAGTCGAGAATGCTCATGTAAATAAATAATTCCTTGAGGAATTCCTCTTATAATGTTGTATCGTTGGAACCAACATAAAAACATTGGTCTTTGCTTGCCTGCAAAATTATTCAAGGGAGAAATGTAAGAATGATGTATGTAAGTATTCAATAAAGTTATACAAAATTCATGTAAAAATAATAAACATATATTTGAAATTGATTAATGGTCGTTTAGTTTTAGTTTGGTTTGTTCTCTAGTCTGAACTTTGTCAGGTTACAAGTCTGTTTGTGTTGCTTTTGGGCTTGGGCATACTTAGCCCACATGTACAAAGCCCAAATTATAGAAAAGAAAAAATATTAAACAAAAAACACAAGTAAATGATTAACCAATTTCAACAAATTTGCATAAAATATATGATAAATACTAAATAAGGAGTTTAATGTAACAAGTTTCAGACCAAATAAAAAGTGATCAAAGCTTTTATTCGGCACATATTCATATATAAGTATTTTCTCTTGTTCTTCAAGGCAAAAACCGATGAACGCCACTAGATTTCTATGTTGAAGTTTGGCTATCAACAAAACTTCATTCTTGAACTCATCTACACCTTGCATAGAACTTTTCGAGAGTCTTTTTACCGCTATTTGTCTTCCATCCAAAAGTATGCCCTAAAAATTACACAGTTCATTATATGTAAAATTTGAGAGCTAAAAAATTATGTTTGACCAAATTTACCCACTTTGTAAACTTCTCCAAATCCACCTTTGCCAATGTAATTTTCATTTGAAAAGTTGTTGGTTGCTGCTTCAATTAAAGCTAAATGAAATTGTAATGGCTCTAAAGCTGCACCTTCATGACCAACTAAATAAAAATGATTAATAAATTGTTTAATTGTGTATTGAAATTTTAACATATGTAAACAAGGGTGGTAGATTTTATTTGTTTATAATACATACAGTTTTCTCCGAGAATAGTTTTAAAACTCCTTCTTGCTTGTCTCTTTAGTAAATAACAACCAACAAAGAAGAGTATCACTAAAACAAGTGTGAGCACAACAATCAAGATAATTGTTTCCGACCAGTTTCTTCTTTTTCCTGTTTAAAGCAATCAACACATCTTATTCAAATAATGTACTAGTAATAGATCACAAATGTTTCAAAATAGTTTGTTCCAATCATAAACATTCATTGAATAGGTAAAACATTTGTTGCCAATTACACTAATAAAAGAATGTAATTAATAGGGCATTTTAATAATTATTGACTATTAGATCTTATTGGTAACAATCAATATTAAAATATAAAGCCAGTTGATTTGTTATCATAATCATGTATGTTATTTTTCTACATTATGTAATGCATTATAGAAGAACAAATAATGATCATGATATCTAACGTTAAACTTTAAAACTAATCACTATCGCTTTATGCTTCCATGAATGAAAATTTGTACTACTGGTGTAAGAGAAGAGGTCGAACAAAAAGTGGAAAATTGAATGGAACATTTAGAAAGTCACAAGCCAGGTCACACTACAAATTTGTGCTTCAAAAATTATGGTATCCCCCACATTTACAAAATAAATATGGTTTTACTAATTGTGTCAAAATGGGTAATCATCAATATGATGATCAGTCCATTGATGATTCTCCCATTGATTTGGGAAAAATTAGGATCATAGTTTAACAACATAAAGCTCTTCATATCCGAATTAGTGAATCTCAACAACCTTCTATTCCAAATGTTTAACAAGGTTTGGCATTCCCCATGTTATAGTCACGAACAATGACACTCAATTCACTGATAAAGCATTTTGTCATTTTTGTGTTTTCCTCAAGGAACTATAGGTTAAACGCCATGACACTTCCATGAATCATCCTTAGCCAAACGGGTAGGATGAGACAACCAATAAAATCATACTCCTAGGACTTTAGGGACAATTTGACATTATGAAGGGAAACTGGGCTGACGAACTTTGCCATTTCCTTTAAGCCTGCTGATCGAGATTGAAGAGCTGAGCTAGAAGACCTTAATCCATTGTCCCAACTACGAAACTTCCAACTGCTAAGAGAATAGCTAACCTTTTAGATGAAACAAGAGGATGAGCCACAATGATTCATGCCGTTGTGAAAAGAAAGATAGCTGCCAGGAATAACTAAAAGGTCATTCCTAGAGAGTTCAAAGTGGGAGACCTCATATGGCAAAGAGTAGATATTGGCCTCAAGAATGTTGATCAAGGGAAAGTAGCCCTCATATGGGAGGGCACGTACCGTGTAACAACAAAGACAGAGATATGACGATACACATTGGATACATTTCTCAAAAAAGCAATACCCCAGACATGAAATGCCACCAAATTGAAACGGATTATACAACTTTCGTTCTCCTCAATCCAAGTATTCACTTAGGGGTATGGTAAGTGAGGATACTTTTTGGTCGAGGGATCCCCTAGAGACAAACAATTCACACTAAGTTACTTGATTTTTTAATATGTAACAAGTTGCTCGATTCACTTCGAGTTCGAGAACAAATGGATAAGACAATTCATTATACAACAAAAAAATAGAGTCTGCGATCAAATCAAATAACATTGTTGAAGCAAGCCAACGAACTCACACAATAATACTTGCGAAGAAAATAACAATAAATTCATAAAAGATGTGGGAACTTTAAAAATACAAATTATATTAAAAGTTCCAAGACCATTAGAGATGAAATGTTTACCAATTCAAAAAAGAAGTTAGTTCAAAAAAGAAATTATTTACAACTGTTGACACGATTACACTAAGTTTTCATCCTTAAGTATTTTTTTGAGGCCGATCTTATTCAAATAAAGGTTCAAAGCAAAGTTAAAGTGAACAACCTCATTGAAAGCATTCTAAAATGACATCACCAACACTACGTCCATTTTTTATAAGATTTTGGCGCTCTCTTGCGTTAACGTCTCCTCTTTCTCTTCAGATGTTCTTTTAAAGAAATTGTTAGAGAAATAAGGTATTTCTAATAAAAAACTCTCAATTTGCTTGATGCTTAATGTCAAGTACAAGTAGGTATTTATAGGTACAAATAGAAAACTCTAGACACATTTCTAGGAGCTTCCTAATTAATACCTCATTCTAGGAGCTTCCTAATTAATACCTTATTCTAGGAGCTTCCTAATTAATAGTGACTTCTAGGAGCTTCCTAATTAAGAGTGACTTCTAGATTCTTACATGGAATTCTACATGGTTCTAGAATTATCTAATTTCAAATTAGTAATAACATTGCTCCCCCTTAATTTGAAATTTTCTTCTTCATTCCAAGTCTTGCTCTTAGCCTTTGAAAGTCTTCAAATTTTAACGGCTTTGTAAAAATGTCTGCAACTTGATCTTGAGTCTTCACATATTTAAGCTCAACTTCTTTCTTGGCAATGTATTCTCTAATGAAATGGTACCTCGTGTCTATGTGCTTGCTACGATCATGAAACACTGGATTCTTTGCAAGTGCTTGTGCCGACTTGTTGTCTATATAAATATCAGTAGCTTCCTTTTGTGGTATATGAAGTTCCTCCAATAATCTCCTTAGCCAAATAGCATGACAAGTGCAAGATGTTGCTGCTACATACTCTGACTCACATGTTGAAAGTGTGACAATAGGTTGTTTCTTTGAGCTCCATGAAAAAGCACAGTCTCCCATGAAAAATATAAAGCCACTAGTACTCTTTCTATCATCAATATCTCCCGCAAAGTCGCTATCACAAAATCCAAAAAATTTAAAATCATTAGAAGAAGAGTAAAATAGTCCATAATCAAGCGTACCTTTAAGGTAGCGAAGTATCCTCTTAGTGACTTTCATGTGTGTAGTAGTAGGAGCTTCCATGAAACGACTCACTACTCCAACCGCATATAGAATGTCAGGTCTTGTACATGTTAAGTATCTTAGGCTTCCAACGAGGCTTTTGAAAAAAGAAGGATCCTCTTTTTGTCCATCTTCAAACTTTGACAACTTCAATCCGCTCTCCATTGGTGTGTTCACCGGATTGCAATCAAACATTTTAAATTTCTTCAAAACTTCCTTTGCATAGTTTTCTTGAGAAATAAATATACCTTCTTCCAATTGCTTTACTTCTAGGCCTAAGTAGTATGACATGAGCCCGATATCAGTCATCTCGAACTCAAGTGCCATGGCCTTTTTGAACTCTTCAAACAAACTTGGATTGTTCCCAGTGAATATAAGATCATCCACATAAAGACAAACAATCAAAATATCTCCATTATCACAAATTTTAACATAAAGAGCATATTCATTGAGACAACGAGCAAACCCATTGTCTTGGAAGTATTTGTCGATGCGACTATTCCATGCTCTTGGTGCTTGCTTTAATCCATACAGCGCTCTTCTTAATCTCAAAACTTTATCTTCATGTCCTTTAATCACGTACCCCATTGGCTGCTCAACATAGACCTCTTCTTCAAGATAGCCATTTAGAAATGCCGATTTTACATCAAGTTGGTAAAGTTTCCACTTATTTTGAGCTGCTACAAAGATTAACAAACGAATAGTGTCCATGCGAGCAACTGGTGCAAAAACTTCTTCATAGTCAACTCCATGTTTTTGTTTGTAGCCTTTTGCAACAAGTCTTGCTTTGTATTTTTCAATATCTCCATTAGCATTCTTTTTAGCCTTGTACACCCGTTTGACTCCAATTGCTTCATGGCCTTTTGGAAGAGTTGCTAATTCCCAAGTGTTGTTCTTCACAATTGATTTGATCTCCTCGTCCATGGCTTGTCTCCACCTTTTATCTTTCATTGCTTCTCCATAATTTAATGGCTTACTATCCGCCAAGAGACAATACAACTCTTCAAGGTCAAGAGTAATTTCAGTTGACCTTTCATAAATGTCTTCTATATCTTTCATCTTATTTGGTCTCTCACTTGAACTTTCATCTAGAGAAGTAGGTGAAGACGGAGGTGAAGAAGGTGGAGTTGCATCTTGAACTGGTGTTGTGGCCTCTTAATCTTCTTCAAAATATGGAAGGAAATTATAGTTTGTTTCTTCTTGATCCTCCCAATTCCATGTAGCATCTTCATCAAATTCAACATCACGACTCACCATTACCTTATTGTTGCATGGGTTGTACAACTTGTAACCTTTAGAATGTGGATCATAGCCAACAAAGACATATTTGATGCTTCGATCATCAAGTTTGGATCTTTCTTGTTGTGGCACATGTGCATATGCTATGCTCCCAAAGACGCGCAAATGATTAACACTAGGCGTTCTTCCATTCCATGCTTCTAGCGGGGTTTGGTCTTTGACATTTGAAGTTGGAGAGCGATTTGCCAAATAGACTGCACAAGAAACTGCTTCAGCCCAAAACTCCTTTGGCATCCTTTTGGATTTTAGCATGCATCTTGCCATGTTCAAAATAGTTTTGTTCTTTCTCTCGGCCACTCCATTTTGTTGCGGAGATCTTGGAACTGTCAATGGACGACGAATTCCATGAGTTGCACAGAATTCATTAAACTCCTTCGAAGTGAATTCACCTCCTCGATCAGATCTCAAAGCTTTGATTTCATGACCGCTCTCCTTCTCTACAAGAGCTTTGAAGTTCTTGAAAGCAACAAAAGCTTTGGATTTTTGTTTTAAGAAATAAATCCAAGTTTTTCTACTAAAATCATCAATAAAGAGAATGAAATATTTACTCTAACCAAATGAAGATGGATTAATTGGTCCACACAAGTCAGTATGCACAAGTTGCAGTGGCTTAGTTGCTCTTGATGTGACTTCTTTAGGGAAACTTTTTCTAGCTTGCTTGCCAAGAAGACAACCTTCACACAATTGATTTGGATGATTAATTGAGGGCATCCCTTTCACCATACCCTTTTTTCCCATAATTTGAAGTGCACTAAAGTTCAAGTGGCCATACCTCATATGCCAACGCCATGCTTCATCTTGGACACTCATCTTCAAACATTTTGCTTCAATAGTTCTTAGGTTCAAGATAAACATTCTATTTTTTGACATAAGAACTTTAGCAATTAAATTGTTATTTTGATCTCTAAGTCAAAGATATTTATTTTTCATGAGAATTTCATATCCTTTTTCAAGAAGTTGACCCAAACTCAAAATATTACTCTTTAATTTAGGAACATAGTATACATCACTAATCAACTTATGGCTCCCATCTTTAGAAGAGATTAGAATTGTACCTTTTCCTTCAATCTTCACTTTTGATGAATCTCCAAAGGAAACATTTCCATTCATCTTTTCATTAAGCTCCACAAATTTCTCTTTGCATCCACACATATGGTTACTTGCACCATTGTCCAAGTACCATGAACTATTAGCATCTCTTTCTTCTTCCTTGAGTGTTAGCAACAAAGTTGACTCTTCATCTTCGTCAATAAGATTAGCCTTTTCTTCCTCTTGATTAGGAGCATTACGGCATTCCCAAGAAAAATGACCAAATTCATGACAGTTATAACATTCAACTTTAGATTTGTCATACCTCATTTCACTTTGATTATAGCCATAACCTCTTCCTCTTCCAAGAACTCTTGGTGATGAGTGACTTCTTTCTTCGTAGTTTGATTCACGGTTGAAACCTCTTCCTCTTCCTCCTTGGCCACGACCACGTCCTCGTCCTCTTCCTTGTTCACGTCCATGTCCGTTTTGACTATTGAATCATCTGTTATCCTTCAACGAAGCTTTGATCTTGAGAACTTGCTCTAATGGCTCTTCTTGCCTTTTCTTCATTCTTTCTTCTTGAGCTTGCAATGAACCTTCTAATTCCTCAATGGACATTGAGTCAAGATCTTTCGATTCCTCAATAATACATACCACATAATCAAATTTAGGAGTCAAGGAACGAAGAATTTTCTCTGCTACACGAACATCTTCTATCTTGTCTCCATATCTCTTCATTTGATTAACAATTGTCTTCACCCTTGAGCAATAATCTGAAATTGATTCGGTATCCTTCATCTTCAAAGCTTCGAAATCTCCCCTTAGAGATTGAAGTCTTATCTTCTTCACCTTGTCAATGCCTTGGAGTGATTTTTCCAAAATCTTCCAAGCTTCCGTTGAATTTGTAGCATCGACAACCTTCTCAAACATAGAATCATCCAAACATTGATGAATGAGAGTAAGAGCTTGTTGATCTTTCTTCCTTGTTTTTGCCAAAGCCTCCTTCGCTACTTGAGACAATGCCTCTTCATCTTGTGGCTCATCATAGCCTTTTTCAACAATCTCCCATACACCTTGAGAGCCAAACAATGCTTTCATACGAAGGCACCATTTTTCATAATTCTCTTTCTTTAGAAGAGGAAAGTGAAAAGTAGTGTAATCACGAGTCGCCATTTCTCAACTCTCACAACCAAGCTCTAGATACCACTTTGTTAGAGAAAGGAGGTATTTCTAATAAAAAACTCTCAATTTGCTTGATGCTTAATGTCAAGTACAAGTAGGTATTAATAGGTACAAATAGAAAACTCTAGACACATTTCTAGGAGCTTCCTAATTAATACCTCATTCTAGGAGCTTCCTAATTAATACCTTATTCTAGGAGCTTCCTAATTAATAGTGACTTCTAGGAGCTTCCTAATTAATAGTGACTTCTAGATTCTTACATGGAATTCTACATGGTTCTAGAATTATCTAATTTCAAATTAGTAATAACAGAAATGACCTCATTCTCTAAGCTAGAAATCCTAGAATTCGAGGTTGTCTTAAAACTAACAAATATATTCCTTATCATGTTTAACTTAGCCTTGGACTCCCCTAGTTGAGTCTTTAAGATTGTGTTTTCCTCATCCATGAAAGCCCAGTCTTGGGCCGCCTTCTTCACTTTATCTTCTACTACTTGCAAAGCCTATTAAACTTTATCTTCCCGTAGCCGAAGATGTCTTAGCTTCTTCGGTAGTTCCTTTGTTACCAGTAGCAAAATCAGGTTGGGGATGCTTCATCGCCCTTGAGTGACCTCGAATCGACAGTGAGATCAAGTATCATATATGTTGAAATCCCTCCAAAAACAAAGGATGGACGAGGAATGTATACTTTGGCGTCTACCTCCGCAATACTCTTGTTCTAGCTTCTTTTGTCTTAACCATTCTTTTTTAGACATGTTCTTTACAAATGGTACAAGAGCAACAAAGCATTATAACAAAGGAAGGCATACAGTTAAAAAGACAAAGCAAGTAAATGTGATGCACGACAAATGAGGATTGCAAGATTACAAATGAGAATCTGCACCAAGACATTCAACAATGGTAGATGGGGTCTTGAACTTTAGCAGCACTTTGACATCAGCCCACCTTATTCGTATAAAAATCTCATCATGGCCCTCAACCTAGAAGGTAGCATTTTCAAATGACTTCATGTATTTCTGCAGACGCTCTAACATAGAAACATCTTAGGAACTTAAGTCTAAAGATTTTTTTGAGAGAATCGTTGCACGACTCAAAGATTTTCTCCACCAACGTCTTCTTAAAAGAGATTAAGCCGTGCTTCTCGTTGGATTTCTCATTTTTCCTTTGAAGGGTGTATATGTTAAAGTAGATAGGAACGATAGGCTTGGCATGGAGATATTAACGTTCATAGAGACACCCAATTGTTTGGGTGATGTTGAGAAGGGGCCATATCCAAGTGATTAAGGACAACCACCTCAAAATATAAAAATAGAGGTGAAAAATCATCTCTTTGAAAACTACCTCATGCATAGGAACAGAGCAAACTTCGTACACACTACAAATTCATTCGCCTACACTAGGTATACAAACATCACAGTCTTCAACCACTCTACGAATTCACATTAGAAGGGGCACATCGTACCCAGTAGAAGTTGCTAGAGTCATTCTCACCGCTGTTGTGGAACCCTTCCGTGAAGAAATAAAAGAGGGAAAATGTGGCCTTCTCCTACTTGTGTGGGGAAGGTAGACACAAGGCAACCACTAGAGGGGTCTTCAGCCACCATACCACTCAAAAAAGCTGAATTTTTAAACTTGATAACAAAAATATAACGATGAATGAAAAGGAGACAAAAAGGCAGAGTGGTGCCTGAAGTGGAATATAGATGAAGTTTTTTACCAAAGTTTTTGAGGGGAAACTGTTGTTGAGTGAACTACGACTCATTAAGAAAAAATCACTAGGCCTTAGCCTAATCCAATAAGTGAAAAATTACTTGTGTCGTTTAGGTGACGAACTTA
This sequence comes from Cicer bijugum, assembly GCA_037974875.1. Taxonomy (NCBI): domain Eukaryota; kingdom Viridiplantae; phylum Streptophyta; class Magnoliopsida; order Fabales; family Fabaceae; genus Cicer; species Cicer bijugum. Next base: position 1,751,362 of record JBBPBT010000770.1, on the reverse strand, counting down.
GGTTCTCGTGTTGAATTCACCCCTAGTTGATCATAATCGCTCAATAACAATTAGACGGTCATCCATTTTTTGTGTTGGATTTCCCGCAACAGAACAATCGTCACCACATCATCATGCTATGTGGAATATCTAAATAAAGGAACATGTTTTCATAAACAAGATATGCATTATTCATTACCTCTCACTTCTACGAACTCCTACCGACTTAGACATTGGTATGCCAACATATACCCCCACCGGAAGCGGGGCGATCGTCAAAAATTATACGCCGTTATCGCCGACCATCTCCGACAGTCTTGAATGGATCACTTTGGTTGCAAAAGAATTTATATCCAAACTTGTTCATAAGAACTATTTATTTTTTAATTTAATCTATGACAAATGTCATTATCATGAGTCATAGCATCATTCTCATCATTGACAGGATAAAGTTAATTAATAATTAAACTCATATCATTTGCATGGTTTATAAGTTATGATTATTATTTTTAAAATTATTTTTTATATTTTTTTTAGTTTTAAGCTCCGATCTTAACGGAAAGACTTTTCAATAATTTGAACTTCAACTAATAACTTAGATAATCACAATGCGGTTTGGTGATTTTAAATTCAACTTATCTTTATAATAAGATTAGCAATTAATAACTATAATTATTAAATTATTTAATAAAATAAAAACTAGAGTCAAATAACTTCACCTGGTGTAGAATGATTAATTATTGGATTGCTAGCTGTCATTCTCCATGTAAAATTGGAATAATTCAAACCTCAAATTGCAGCTTGGATAGAGAACTCTTCCACCTACACTTCCCAAATAAGGCCAAGGAATTCCATTTCCCATAATATCTCCCCAGCAACCTTTGCAATCATCACTAGTCAAATCTTTTGTACATTGACCAAGTGTATAAAGTGTTTGTAAATCATTCAACTTGATTGATTTTGTTCCAAATCTCTCATCAATATCCCCTGCCATAATAGCCACTTTTGATAGTGCATTTGATATTTCAAAATTGAACAAGTTTCTCTCTTTATTTGGACTAGAGTCACTAGTCACATTCATCTCATAAAACACATGACTTTTGTCCACTATGGAAAAGAAATTCCAATATGAATATCTAATCATACAATGACTATACCAAATTATAGCCTCTTGAAAAGAGTGACACTTTGATTTTATTTGATATGTTGCATTTTGCACACATTGTTCACATAAAGGAAAAGAAACATCACCACGACACATGAAGAGGCCAAAAACTTTATTAGCCACATCAACTTTATAAAATAAGCTTTTAGTGGCATTAGAAGACAAGTAAGATAAAAGGGTAGTGAGGTGAACTTTGAAAGTGTTGTTAAAAGTGATGGTTTTGTTACTAAAAGAACAATTGTGTGAAAGGTAAAAAGGGTGCTCTAAAAACATTGAATCATCACTTGAATTTTTTGTTTGAGGCAATAGAATTTGTGATATAGGCTTTGGTGAATCAATAGTGGAAAGATAAAAAGGGTAAAATTCATACATAATATTACAACTTGGATTTAAAACTCTACCTCCAATTCTTCCTTCACAACAAATTGGAAGTTCTTCTATCAATCCACTTAGACATGTTCTACAATCATGTGGTGACAAATTTGGTGTGCATTGAGCTAAACAATAAAGGGTTTGAAATTTTGATATTGTATTTGCATTTGATGCAAATTTTGTGTCACCAAAAGATGCTTCATTTGCAGTTTTGTTCGTTGTAGAAAACAATAAACTCATGAAATTTTTTATGTTTGAGACTTTGTCAGTGTTCAACAAGTAAATATTTGGGGTTGTTGTTGCCATAGTTGAGAAGATAAAGGTTGTTGAATACCAAGTCATGCATTCCTCATACCAAACAACACCTTCTTCTGACAAAGAACATTCTAAAGAAAGTCTTTGTGTTGCATTTACTATACATTGTTGACAAAGTTGAGAGGGAACATCACCTCTACACATGAACATGCCATAGATTGTATCAAAAGGGTTGTTTCCAATGAAAGTTGTGTTGTAGAATCTTGTATTGGTGTTGGTTGTGGCTTTGGATGATAAGGAAGATAGAAGGGTGTGGAGGTTCAGTTGGAAGGATGTATTTGATGTGGTTCTATTGCTTGAGCAATATTGGTATATGAAAAAAGGGTCATCCCATGAATTAGTGGATGCAAAAGTATTGAAAAAGATAACAAGGGTGAAGAGGTAAAGAATGTTGTGGAAATTAGTCATGGATATGTTGATGTTTGAGAGCATTCGATACTACAACTATGGGTGTGCATGGTTTTGGATGTCTTATAATCATAGAGGGATTGGTACAAACAAGTCAAGTCAAGTCAATGATATGAGGTAAGTCAAGCATGAATAGTTGATTGATAAGTTCATAAGGAATGCTTGACGTGGACCACAAAAGTAAAGTTTGTTGAAGAAAAGTTTGTCTACTACAAATAAAATAAAGAAAAGTTTGATTAGAAAATAAGGAATCTTAAGTAAAAGTTTGAATTCGAGTCATTCAAATAGATTAATTTGACATATAGATGAGTTATAACGACTTACATGAGATCACAAATATCGGTATATATAAGTTCGAATGATCGGATATAAATAAGAAAAAATAAATTTATAGTTATTTAAATATAACTATTTTAATTAAATCTCGAAGTATAAATACTCAATTTTTTCAGGCCCTACTTAATCGTCATACTACATGTATAATAAATGAGTTGTTTGATAAAAAACATTCTCAAGCATTGAAAAAAATATCAAAAGCTTAATATATTTAAAAAATAAATTATTTAAAAATAAAATAAAAGTGTTAAAGAAAATGGACATCTTGATAAAAAAAAATATAAAACATATTGCTCAAATTAACTCAC
>JBBPBT010000770.1:1726917-1748469 GCA_037974875.1 Cicer bijugum | reverse complement strand
ATATATATATATATATATATATATATATATATATATATATATATATAAAGCAACTATGGATTTAGACCGTAGTTGGATGTACAATAGGAATTTTCCCGGAAGAAAGGGTCTTAAACAACGTTTTGCTAACAAGGTCGAATAGTTTCTCAATTTTGCGAGAGTGCAAAAAATTGTCCAAGATGAAGGGGGAATGAGATGTCCATGTTGTTTATGTCGATGTAGAAGGTTTAAAAGTGAAGATGAAATAAGAGTGCATTTGTATGCAGACGGATTTATGCCTAACTACTGGATTTGGACTAATCATGGAGAAGAGTCTCCGGTCGCGCCTAATACTAGTACATCTTTGGAGAATTATAACATAGGTCCTTCAAGTAGTACTAACATGTTAGGTATAGATTAATATAACTATCAACATTTTGAGGCGATGAATGATATGATCTCGGATGCTGTTGGGGTTAATTTGTCATTCAATGAAGATCAATATGATGATACCGATGGACTTCCCAATGAAGAAGCTCAGAGATTTTATGGTCTTTTGAAAGAGACAAATAAACCATTGTTTGAAGGTTCTTCAAACTCAAAGTTATCAATGTGTATTAGATTGTTAGGTCTAAAGTCTCAATTTCATGTTCCTGATTTAGCTTTGGATTTGATGACTAAAATGATGCTAGACTCAACACCTATCAGAGATGGTTTGCCGCAAAGTTATTACGATGCGAAATGGTTAGTGTCAAATTTAGGATTAGGTGTCAAGAGGATTGATTGTTGTGTTAAAGGCTGCATGTTGTATTATGATAATGAATTTGGTATGAATGATGCAAACTTAGTTGAATGCAAGTTTTGTCAAGAACCAAGGTATCACCAAAGGAATAACTCAAGGGTAAGTAGGGGAAAATCAATTCCAAGGAAAGTAATGTTTTACCTCTCTATTGTATCAAGATTGCAAAGATTGTTTGCATCAATACAAACTGCAGGAAAGATGACGTGGCATTATGAGAATAGAAGAAATTCAGGCGAGTTGCGACATCCTTCTGATGGTCAGGCATGGAAACACTTTGATCAAATACATCCTGATTTTGCGTCAGATCCACGCAATGTAAGACTTGGATTATCCTCAGATGGATTTACGCCTTACATACAAGCATCGTCTACTCCTTATTCTTGTTGGCCGGTTATTGTTACTCCTTACAATCTTCCTCCTGATATGTGTATGTCTAAACCATATATGTTCTTAGCTGCTGTGATACCAGGTCCTTCTAATCCTACAACTGGTATTGATATTTATTTACAACCTTTGATTGACGATTTGAAGAGGTTGTGGAATGGTGTCTTGACATATGATATTGCTCGGAGAGAAAATTTTATGATGAGAGCTGCATTGATGTAAACCATTAATGATTTCCCCGCTTATGGGTTGTTGTCAGGATGGGGAACCCATGGTAAACTAGCTTGTCCTATTTGTATGGAAGATACGAAAGCATTTACTTTAAAATTTGGTGGGAAGGCATCGTGGTTTGACTCGCATCGTAGGTTTTTACCTGCTGATCATGCATTTAGAAGGAACAAAGTTGCATTTATGAAGGGATATGCAGAAAGTCTAGGACCCCCGATGAAATTGACATTAGAACAAGTTTGGAATAAAGTAAAAGATATGCCGAAGGTACATGTTGTTAATGGTGTGGCTTGTAAACCACAAGTTTACGGACAATGGCACAATTGGACAAAAAGATGTATTTTTTGGGATCTACCGTATTGGAAAGATAATCTTTTGAGACATAATCTCGATGTTATGCATATTGAGAAAAATTTCTTTGACAACATCTTTAATACTGTGATGAATGTGAAAGGGAAAACAAAAGATAATGACAAAGCTAGAAAAGACATAGGTATATATTGCAGACGACCAGATTTGTTGTTGGTGGAACAAAACGGCAAGACCCTAAAACCTCGTGCGAATTATACTTTATCTAATGATGAAGCCAAATCTGTTTATCGTTGGATCAAAGAGCTGAAGATGCCTGATGGTTATTGTTCGAATTTGGCAAGATGTGCTGATGTGGGAAATGGGAGGATGCATGGGATGAAAAGTCATGATTGTCATATTTTCTTAGAGTGTTTACTTCATATTGCCTTTAGTGCGTTACCAACACATGTATTGAACCCACTTATTGAAGTGAGTCAATATTTCAAGAATTTGTGTTCTTCAACACTCATTGATAAAGATCTGATCAAGATGGAAAATGACATTCCGATCATTCTATGTAAGTTGGAGAAAGTATTTCCTCCTGGGTTTTTTGATTCGATGGAGCATCTCTCAGTGCATCTTGCAAGTGAAGCTAGGCTTGGTGAACCAGTTCAGTATAGATGGATGTATCCATTTGAAAGGTGATATATATATACATACATCTCTTTAATTAATTTCAATATACTTCAACTTATATACATCTCTTTGTATATTATAGGTTCATGGGTTATTCAAAACGGTCGGTGAAAAACAAAGCTAGAGTTGAGGGATCAATTTGTTCATCTTCCCTACACCGTGAAATAACACACTTTTGTTCTCATTATTTCAACAATGAAACATTGTCACCAGTTAACGGAAGAAACGCTACTGATAGTGTTATACGTCATCCACATGCTTTATCAATTTTTTGTTTGTCTGGTCATCATGCTGGTAGGGATTTTCCGATTTTCTGGCCAAGCGACAAAGTATTTAATGCGGCACATGTTCACGTTTTGATTAACTGCACTGAAGTTAAACCATACATTGAGTACGTTTCAAATTCCTCTCTGATCTTATTAAATAATTATATTTTATTATATGATTAAATTGATATTCACCATATATATGGTCATCGATTAGGGCATTTTTAAATACGGGACAATCGTCTGATGATATACATTCAAATTTCCCATCATGGTTTCAACAACAAGTTCATCTGGAAGAACAAACTCCTATCAACATCCACTTAAGGCACTTATCTATGGGCCCGAGTAGAAGTTTCAAAGAATGGCACACCTATTACATCAATGGGTACAAATTTCACACTGAATCTTGGACTGAAGGAAAAGAAACAATTAACAGTGGAGTTTGTATGAAGAGTGTCTCTGATAGTGGTGTAGTAGAAGATTTCTATGGCATAATTGAGCATATTTATGAAATTGACTACACGTTCCTAGATTATGCGAAAAAAGTGGTGTTGTTTTACTGTAAGTGGTTTGATCCATCTAGCATAGGAACTAAAATCAATTTCATATCCAATACTGTAGACATTCGAATGAGCAAAAGATATCCACGGTTTTATCCATTTGCCATGGCCCATAATGTAAGACAAGTGTATTATGTTCCTTATCCATCAACTGTTAGAAGCAATCAAGGTTGGTGTGCTGCAATCAAAACAAGACCAACGAGTGGAATAGAAGAAGTTGAAGCAGGTCAAAATGAAGAAGTTGCATTTCAAATGGATGAAATGTCAAATTTGGATCATGTGATTGGAGATGAGACTATTAGTCAACTTTGTCATGAGTCACATATTAGAGAAGAAGTTGATGAACAAGAAATAGATGAATTAGAGAACGAAGAAGGAAATATTGACTCATCAAATGAATATACTAATATGAAGATGACTCAGACGAAGACAATTAATTAATTAGGCATATATATATATATATATATATTTGTATGGATATGGATAATATTATATACATTTATATTTTATATATATTTCTTTATTTATGTGAGTGTTAAAATTTATTTATGTATATTTCATTCTTATAATGTATATTTCTTTATTAATTTCATTATTATTTACATATAATTAATCTTATGTTAATTGTACATATACACATATATTATATTATATATATGTATGAATATGGAACGTGTATATATATATATATATATATATATATATATATATATATATATATATATATATATATAGAGAGAGAGAGAGAGAGAGAGAGAGAGACATGGCTTCAGTGGGAGTAGGAGGATCAGGAGGATTAGGAGGACCAGGAACGGCGGCAATACAAGGAATATCCAAAACATCACGTGGTAAGAAAAAAGTTCATAGACCACGTGTTGTTAATGACCCATCTCTCATGCCGATGCCGACCATTGGTACTAGTGGTTGAGCTATTCCTTTATATCCGGAGGTCCCAGTAGAGCCTTATACGTTAGACGAAATCATGGAACCCGGATGTGTTGATTGCTACAACCGCATTGTCATAATTCCAGAAGGAGATGGGTATGTAAACTATGATTGTTAAATATTTTATTATTATTGCATATATCATGTTACATTATTTTATTAATTAATTTTTATATTTAATTTGCATGTAAATTTTGAAGATATCTTCCTTTTAAACCATCTGCAAAGGCAATTGCTGAAGTGATACAAGAGAAATACAAAAAGCCATGGTTGTCTTGGGGTGAGATTAAAGAGGATAAGACACCTCAATTTAGGGAAGTTGATCAGTTTCTACATTGTTTCAAAGTAAGTGATTACATTATTTTATTTAAGTACTAATTAATTATATTATATATTTGATTGCTTAATTGAATTGTACTTGGAAAAGAAAGCATGATGCCGCAGTTATGGCTTCATTTGACCATCGCTTTTCAAAGCGTCTCTCATCTATGTTGTCTTACGCACGTAATAAGGGCGAGGAAAAACGACCTAATTGGATTGGTGAAAATGTTTGGACTGCTTTGTGGAGTAAGTGAAACACAGATGCTTACAAACAGAAGAGAGAAAAAGCAAAGATTAATAGAGCATCTGAGAGGGGTACTAGTACTCATAAGGGAGGTTCCATGTCTGCTGGAGAAATTAAATATTATATGGTAATTAATTATTTATTTATAATATATATCTATTAATATTTGTTCAATTAATCATCACATTTCACCATAAACTTGACATTATTTTAATATATATTTTAGGAAAAGCAACTTGGAAGGGAGGTCACTCAGGCTGAGATACATCGCTATCTTCATGTTAATCCTCAAACAAATGAGTATACTGATTCGTTATCAAAAACGATTCAGGTAATTATTATATATTGATTATTATATATTTACACCTTTAAATTATTATATATTACTTATTAACTAATTTAATTTTTAATTTTTAATTTTTTGATTTTTAATATAGGAACAACTTGAACATGTCATGAAAGAATGGGATGATCATCAAGCTACTCTTCCTCCTGCTATGCGAGCTACTCCAGATTAGCGGAAACAATATGAGACCGCAAGTTTTATGAACATCAGTGGTGGCAAGTACAAAAGGCGTGTGCTGGGAGCTAGTACTTTATCATCAACCTTTGTGAAAGGTCCAACCGGCTATATTCAGACTGAGACGTATTCTTCTTATGCAAGTACGGATCGATCTCATTGTCCGGCGCCGATAGATAATCTTGATCAGTTAAAGGAGCAATGGGCAAGTGAGCAAGAAGAAAGGACATAGCAGCTGATACAAGCCGCAATTGATAAATTGAATGAGGAATGGAAATAGAGGTTTCAAGAGCAGCAGCAGCAGTTTCAGCAGCAACAACAATTTTCATTTCCTCCTGTCTTTCATCAGCAGTTCCCGCCTCGGCCTCAATACTTGCACCAACAACCAATTTTTCAGCAGGAAAAAAATTACTCTCAATACTCCCAGCAGCATTAACCGCCTCCAACTTTCCAACAGCAACACCAGCAGGATCCTTCGAACTCTGCCTTCCAGCAACAACAACCGCCAATGTTTCAGCAACAATAATATTTTCATAATTATCAGTATGCTCCATCATCTTCACATCCTCAACCAGATCATCAAACTGCATACCGACCGACTATGCCAACAGCTGGGTTGATCAGACCAGATTTAACTCAACCTCATCCAGCTAGGGCTCCTCCTTCGACTACTGGTGGTGCCATTGAAGATGAAATTCAATTTCAAAGCATGATGTCTCCTCCAACACAAATGCATAATACTTTTGAAGGACTTCTTTCGTCGGGTATGAATGTAGGAAATAATGATGGTGGGAGTGGAGCTGATCAGACGAATTATTATGAGGATTGATGTGATCATTTGAAGAATTTCATAATTTATTTTTGGGTTGTATGACATTATTAATATGTGTTTAATTAATTTCCAATTTGTAAGACATTATTTGTTAATTTTGGGTTTGTAAGACATTAATTATTAATTTTGGAATATATATATTAGAACTTAATTGGAGTAAAATAAAATAAAAGCATCTTGTTTGAAATACTGAGTAATCCATATTTAAATACTCAATATTTTTATTCCATGTACTACAAAGATGCATAAAGTGAAATAAATAATATCTAAATTTGCGACTCTGATAGTGATTTAGTATCGTGACTTCACTTTATATTAAAAATCTGAGGAGCAATTCGGATATACTTTTGCTAAATACCTGAAAACCTTACCTCCAACAACATAGTAAGTTATAAAACTCAATAACATAGAGTTAGAAAAACAATTTGAAAATGTTCTCAAATTATTTGGTGTTAAGTATGGAAAAGTCATCTCATCATTAATTCTTAAATTCACCTGTAATAATATACAATGAAACTCATATTTTAGTTATTAAGATGAATCATATACTTAACCATATAAATTGATAAATTTATATTTCAGAAAACTCATATACTAGATTGCTCAAACGTAAATCATCTAAAAGATACTAATATATAGTAAGGTAGGTAAGACGTTATGACCACAATAAGCGTTCTATTTACTCTTCCCTTACTAATTTCCCCTTCAAAATACATATATAATTCATCTCAATACTCTTAGTTGTCAACTTATTATTACATCTTATATGATTCATCTCAAAGTTATATAATTTTTAGAATATTAATAAACTTTTTTTTATATTATTTTTAAAAAACAGTCTAATATTATTAAAAACATAATTAATTAATTTATTAATAATTAAATAATTGGGTTGGTGACCAGAGAAAGAGCTTCGATGACCCAAGATAGCAGACAGAGGAGGACACCGGAGCTCTAGTGACCATCAATGACGGGGATCCTACAATTCACGGTGGCCGATAACATAGCTCTGGCGGCAAGCTATTGCTAATCACCACCCTATTAAAAACATTTGAATTATTATTTTTAAAATTAATTAAAATGATTTTAAATTCTATTATTAATTCAGCAAAAAATTCTGTTTTTTTAATTAAAAAATGGGTTTTTAATAAAATAATTTAAAACATAATCCAAAAACTATATTTTAAAACAGTTTCATAAAAAATACATTTTATTAAAAATTATTTTTTTAAATAAATAAATAAAATATCATTTTCTTAAAAAAATAAATATAATAAGTTAAATTGTATAAAGTGAAATATGTGACTCGTTGAATTTTGAAAAAAAGGTTGATTAGATTGGATCCATGCATATTTTAAATGGATTAGATAGATTTATAGTTAGATGGATTGAATAAATGATGGATGTAATGAAAAACAAGCTAAAATAGTTGTATGAATACACAAACCTTCAAGCAATGTCTTTACCAAATATCAATATATACTAATAATAACTTTTTTTTTTTGAAATGTGTCAAACTCTAATGTTTTAGAAACAGTCTCATAATGGTGAAGGTATTAGCAAACTGTGTGATAATAGTATATATATGGAAGTTGATAGAGGCGTTAACAAGAAAGGATACATATGTGTTTGGATTAGGATTTCATGTGGCTACTATCAAAGCTTTCATAAAATCCTTGTCAATCGTTTTTGATGTATCATTAGAAAAAGTTGCTTATATGAAAGTTAAGATTGAATCTTTAACGATTGAACTTCAATAAAAGAATCTTGAACAAGAAATGATAAAAAAAAATTTGATGCACTGGAAGCGGATGAGTATTGTGTCTCATTGTAATCAAAATTTTACACTTCAACCGAACGGAGAAAGTAATAATGGAAATGAAAAGATGGGTGATGATATGGATGATAACCTTATGCATTGATTATTTTCATTTAGATATTTTATTAAATCAAATATTATTTGTGATAATTTGGACAAATTTAAAGTTTGATTGCATGTATGTACTGTTAATATTTTTTTGTACAAAAGAATTATATGAACTTTTATGACATTATTGTTAAATTGGTGTTGGTCTAATTATAATTTTTGGGAAAATCTAGTGATATATATATATATATATATATAAATTATAGAATTCAATATTTAAAAATTGATACTTAAATATTTAGGTAAAAAATAATTTGAGATGGATTTGTGAGAGATTAATAAAAAAAACTATTCATATTATATATTAAAGATAGAATTTAAAGTTTGTTTCAATATAAACAAAATGTGATAAACTAGAGACAGATCTGAGAGACCAAACTAAATCTTATTAGAGACGAAAGTGATTGTTTCTAATAGAGACCGACAATATTTCCTTCTCTGATTCAAACGGATATATTAGAGACAAACATATTATGTCATTGATTAGATACGAATGATAAAGTCTGTTTCTAACATCTTAGAGACGTAAAAACCAATTACAAAATCAGATTTGTCTTCAATTTTGCCTCTACAATGTTTAGTGATATAATTTGTTAAATTTAGAGAAAAATTATATCCATCTCCAATTCCGATTTTTCTAGTAACGTGTCACCTCTAATTTTGTTTATATACTTATAATTTATATTTTGTTCTAGTTAATGTATCTCATATGTAGTTCATATTCAATTTGTCAACCTCGCATTGCTCTCAAATAATATGTATCTAGTATGTTCATAATATTATCCTAAATATGAGTTTTACAAGAAACTCAGGAATTTGTTACGGCAAATTTAGCAGCTTAATTTGTAGCAATCAAACAAATTTAGTGAGGGATTAATTTCAAAATTGCTACCAAATTGGTTGTCGGATGGATTGAGAGAATAATTAGCTAAAACATTCTCTTCGTCACAATACTTTTTCTTATTTTGAGACCATACGATGATTAAATGTCTTGTGGTAACTAATTGTAGATAAACCCAATGGTTATAGGTTTGGAGACAATGGAAGAATCAAATGCCTTTGAGCATATTAGACCCAAATATTAAATGAAGTTATTGTGAAATTGAAGTCATTAAATGCATTTAAATTGGTTTATTATGTGTTCAGCGGTTCCCTAATGCAAGACCAACAATGTTAGCAATTGTTTCATATCCGAACAATCATTTCATTGAATTGCCAATTCCCCAAGAACTTGCATTTTTCTTCCATAGTAAATAGATGCAAAAGGAATTCCACAAGATTCAAGTTCTAATCATTCTATCAATAACTCTACAACTTCTTAGATCAATGATTTATCTAAAACTTAGTTTCTTCCTATTTAGGGTCAGTTTACCTTTTGATAAGGAGGAAAAATATTTTATAAAATAAACAATTGTATATATTTTCTAGAAACAGCGAAAATATCAAAGTGTTTTCATTATTCAGAAAAATGTATATTAAGATATATTCAATGTTTCATGTGTATGTACTTAAAGATTATCTCTTCTAAGCTAAGAGTGATTATTGAGAAGGAGGAGGCCAAGCTCTCAAATTCTTGAAGTGAGTATTCTTGTAACACGTTTATCAATTATGTTCTTTAAGAAATGTTAACTTGAATTTTTTTTGATTTAATAAAGAATTCAGTTTCCTCATTTCAATTATGTACCGACCAGTTCTAACACTTAATATTTATATTAACTTTCTTAGTGATATGCAGCAACCTCTTGAATACAATTCGAATTCTCTATCTTCAGGTCATGTAATGAGTCGATTGAATTTTCTTAAAATTGTGTCCTGCATTGGAGGCTGCTGTCATGTGGTAGGAGGTGCTTCTATCATACTACAATGCTTCACAACGAAGTTTTGTTGTCATTTAGTTTTTTTCTTGGTTTGATTATGTTAAAAGCAATAAAAACAGTTTCTTGTTGTCATTTAATTGTTTTGATATTCAAACTTGCACAATTACACAATTAGAATTAGACACTACTTGTTGCCATTGCTTAATACCACACTTAGAACTGAAGAACCATTAGCACAACTTTGTAGTTTGTGAAATGCTGAATGTGTAGTTCTGAAGAATGAAATCATCAAACCACAAAATCCTGCTTTTACATTCTTATATATAATAAGAGCTTCTTCCATTATCTTAGGTTGAGCCAATGCTTTGGCTCTTTCTGTTCCTGATGGATGAGTAGCACTTGTGGGCACACTTTCAGCCTCGTCAAATTTTCCCATCTTTTCGTAGACTTTAAGGACCATTCCGGGATCATAGCCAGCTAATGCCATTAGTAGAAGCCCAATGTAATCAGCTTCCATTTCATGCCTGGAAATTGTGAATAAATTTGATTGGATAAATATCTTAATTAAGTAGTATAAGCGATTATCATAAAAATACACATATAAGACACTTTATTTTGTTGCCGAGGCATGTGTCTAAGAATCTCTCTCAACAAAATGAATCTAATACAACTAAAGAATAACACAAAAAATAAATTGATTAGAAAGAAAGATAATGAGTTAATCATACCGTCTGGTTAGTCGTGCTTGAAAGGCTTTGATAAAATAAGCTAAGACAGATTGATTAAGCAAACTATGTAATGCCATAATCGACAGCGTCTTTGTAAACCTTTCGACACCATGTCGGGCCACAATATGCGCAATCTAATTAACAAGTAAACCAAGATAAGTCTTTATGGGTTTTGTTTGAAAATTTTGATGAACTTTTTGAATTTTTGTATAAAAATGATAACATTGTTGATATTTTAAAACATAAAAGATTAAATTGTCACTTAAAATTAAAATAATAGATTAATTCGAGAAGAAAAAAAAAGTACTAAAATTTTAAATGAAATTAAATTAAGATATTGTGGGTACTGTTTAGTCAAAATAAATTATATAATAAAAAATAGTATAGAGAATTATATTATAAAAATATAACAAAGTTTGAGGATTTTAATGTTTTTCTTTTAAATTTTAAGCCTAAAATTCTAAATTTACAAATTGTTTGCCCTTATAGTTGAATATGTAAAAAAAATATAGATTTTTTATAATTCTTATAAAAATTAGAACCCTTCTCCTACTTTTTAATTTATTGGTCCCTTAAGTTTGTTGCAGGATGCTACTACCACGTATTGGAATTGATAAATATATTGTATAACTATTTTTTATTTAATTTTTTTTTAAGGTTTGATTTGAACATTTCAATATTTACCTATTATATTTATATATATCACTATAAGAATAATATCAATTTGTAGCCAACTTAAAAAAGATTTTGTAGCCGAAAAACTTACAAATTATTAATCGAAAAAACTCTCATGAATATTGCAATTTAAATTGATTGTTTGAAATGACTGAAAAAACCTCACAAATCAAAAATATTCTTTTTGATTTATTGTAATTTTTGTGACGGCTAAAAAACCGTCACAAAATTGTTGAAAAAAAAAATTTGAATATATAGCGGCTGACACCTTCACACTGGAATTGATTGATTTAAAATATAATAAGATTTTGTAACAACATATACTTTTTCTCACAAAATTCATAAAATTGTAGCGTAATAATTATATATATAATATGTTAAATTATCTTTAATTTCATTTCAGATACTAAAATAGATTATAAGAAAAAATAAAATTATTTAATTAAAGAAGTTAATATTAAATAAACTTTTAAATTAACTAATAAATCATTTCAAACTTTTAAAAATGTAAGACTGAATGGATCTATAAATTTTATTGGGCCAATTTTACATTGCCTTAGGGTGAACAAAAATCTGATACCATCTTAGAATCTGATAAAACTGATCAAAAATGAGTATAACTCTGTGGATACAATTAGATGTCAGGTTAAAAATATTTAAAAAGTCGAATCTAATTTTTTTTATTTTGTTGAAAGCGGATGTTAATAGTAAGTCCATTGAAACCATTATTTTTAGTATCTCATATCTCTTTCTTTACCACACAATACTTCTTCTTTCTTTTCACACATGTTCTTAATAATCTTCTCCCTTTCTTCAAGACCATTGCTTAAAAAAACACATTTAACAACATAAGGTTTATGTTTACTAAGATGATTATGTTGATAAACAAAAATTATGCATAGAAAGAAATTCAATGATAAATCAATAAAAATTAAACGGTAAAATATTTCTAGAAACTTTAAAAACATGTTTGAAATTGTAACACACGGACCTAAGTATTAATGGTTGGAGGGACCATTAGGGAATATGTTCACATTAATTTTGGTATGGTATGTGGAGTTTTTTTTGGTAATCACGATTTTTTAATATAAAAATAAGATTTGAGTTTTTTGGAGTTATATAACTACTAAAAAACTCTATAAACCATACTAAAAAATTTCATTAAATTCGTAATTTAAATCTTCAAATAAATGTATATTTTTCATTCTTTATTTGATGTTGTTAGAGACAAACGTATGAGTTTGTTTAAAGATTTAAGTTATGAATTTGATGAAATTGTATTATATTGAAGATGATAATTAATTTTATGGGTTTTGTTTGAAATTTTTTATGAATTTTTTGAATTTTTGCAAACAATAAGGATAACATTGTTAACATTTTAAAACATAAAATATCAAATTGTCACTTAAAATTATAATAAATGACCAAATCAGGAAGAAAAAAAAAAGATAAATGACTAAAATGTTAACTGAAATTAAGTCAAATGATCACATGTGGTATTTAGCCTATATATAGTATTATTATTATTATTTTAAATTTTATATACATGTGTATATTTAATATATTTAATATTTTTTCAATGTTAAAAATGATAATTTTTTCTCTATAAAAAATATGATTTTAATATTTTTAATTTTATTATTGTAAATTTTGTCATAGGCAACATGCAGATTTAAATTTTACACCCAATAAAAAATAAAAACGGAGACAAATTTTTTCCAACTAATCGATTGCAGGGTGGGAGAAGCAAAAGCCATTTATGTTTCGTCTTTTTATCATATCTAGTCTAAAATAAAATAAACATAAAAAATAAGAATACAGATAACATAAATTCACCGTTGAAAAATAAAAATAGTACATCAACTATAAATAATAACTCCATACTTACAGATGTTTACACATCAACTCAATTTAAATCAACGTGGTTCTAAAAATTTCATCAATGACCTTTAAAGTCAAAAGACACACACATGACGCAGATAATAATCTAATATCGCGACTTCACTTTACATTAAAAAGTTGAGGAGCAATTCAGATATACTTTTCAATTCTTCAATGTTAAATACCTAAAAACCTTAATCCCCAACAACACAGTGAGTTATAAGAGTCAATAACATAGAGTTAGAAAAATAATTTTAAGATGTTCTAGTCATACTTGGTGTGTTAAGTATGGAAAAGTCATTTCATCACTAATTCTTAAACTCACCCGTAACATTATACAATGAAACTCGTATTTTAATTATTAAGATGAATTATATACTTAACCATATAAATTGATAAATTTATATTTTAGAAAACTCGTATATTAGATCGCTCAAATATGAGTCACCTAATAGATATTAGTCGATAGTAAGGTAAGTCAGACGTTATGGCCACAAGAAGCGTCTTACTTGCTCTTCTCTTACTTATTTACTGAAATAATTAGTCAACTCACCATAAAATTGTATTTCTCCAATACTTAAAAAATCCGTAAAAATATATATGTGATTCATCTCAATACACTTATTTATCAATTTATTCTTACATCTTATAGAATAATTAGCAAATTGGTTGTAGGATGGATTGAGAGAATAATTAATTGTTTAATTAGCACATTATTAACTTATTCTTACATCTTAAAGAATAATTAGAAAATTGGTTGTAGCAAATTGTATTTTAATTATTATTTTAAAACAAAGTTATATAATTTTTAGAATATTAATAAACTGTTTTTATATTATTTTAGAAACCAGAATAACATTATGAAAAAAATAATTAATTAATTTTTAAATAAATAATTGGGTTGGTGAGCGGAGACGGAGCTTCGACGACCCCAAGACAGCAGACGGAGGAGGACAGGAGAGCTCTGGCGACCATCTTGACCATCGATGGCAGGGATCCTACAAATCACGGTTGCCGATAACATAGCTATGGTGGCCAGCTACTGCCAATCACCACCCTATTAATAATATTTAAATTATTATTTTTAAAATTAATTAAAATGATTTTAAATTCTATTTTAAATTCCGCAAAAATATTATGTTTTTTTATTAAAAAAATGGCTTTTAAATAAATAACTTAAAAAAACTATTTTTTAAAACTGTTTAATAAAAATTATATTTTAATAAAAATTATTATTTTTTAAATAGATAAATGAAACAGCGTTTTCTTACAAAAAATAAATGTAATAAATTAGATTGTATTAAATAAAACATGTGACTCGTTGAATTTTGAAAAGATGTTGATTAGATGAGATCCATGCATATTTTAAATTGATTTGATAGATTTATAGTTAGATGGATTGAGTAAATGATATATAATAAAAACAAGCTACAATAAGTGTACGTATACATCAACCTTAAAGTAATATTTTTACCAAATATCAATATTATTAATAATAATTTTTTTAGGAAATGTACCAAACTCTAATATTTTAGAAATAGTTTCATAAGGGTGAGGGTATTAGCCAATTGTTTGAGAGTAGTATATACATAGAAGCTGTTGGAGGCGTTAACAAGAAATGACACATATATGTTTGGATTAGTATTTCATACTGCTATTATCAAAGCATTCATAAAATCCTCGTCTACTATTTCTGATGTATCATCATAAAAAGTTGCTTATATGGAAGTTAAGATTGAAGTTTTGACGATTGACCTTCAACAAAAGAATCTTGAACAAGAAATTATTAAAAAACAAGATGGCGCACTGCAAGTGGATGTTTGAGAGTATTGTATCTCATTGTAATCTAAAATCTACACTTCAATTGGATGGAGAAGGTGATAATGAGAATGAAAAGATGAATAATGATATGGATGATAATCTTATGCATTGATTACTTTCATTTAGATATTTTATTAAATCAAATTTTATTTGTGATGTTTTGGACAAATTTATAGTTTGATTGCATGTATGTACTCTTAATGTATTTTGTGCAAAAGAATTATATGAACTTTTATGACATTATTGTTAAATTAGTGTTGATCTAATTATAATTTTTGTGGAAATTTAGTGTCACACACACACACCCACACACACACACACCCACACACACACACACCCGCGCGCGCGCGCGCACACACACACACACACACACACACATATATATATATATATATATATATATATATATATATATATATATATATATATATATATATATATATATATATATATATATATATATATATATATATAAGTGTTTGATAGTAGTGTATAGAAGTTGTTGGAGGCGTTAACAAGGAAAGACACGTATATGTTTGGATTAGGATCTCATGTTGCTACTATCAAAGCATTCATAAAATCTTCGTCTACCATATATGATGTATCATCATAAAAAGTTGCTTATAGAGAAGTTAAGATTGAAGCTTTAACGATTTAACTTCAACAAAAGAATCTTGAACAAGAAATGATTAAAAAACAATATGGCTCACTGGGAGTAGATGTTTGAAAGTATTGTGTCTCATTGTAATCTAAATTCTACACTTCATCCAGACGGAGAAGGTGATAATGAAAATAAAAAGATGGGTGATGATATGAATGATAATCTTATGCATCGATTACTATTATTTAGATATTTTGTTAAATCAAATATTATTTGTTATGTTTTGGACAAATTTCGATATGTTGTTAAATTGATGTTGATCTAATTATAATTTTTGTTGAAATCTAGTTATATATATATATATATATATATATATATATATATTATCCTGAATATGAGTTTTACAAGAAAATCAGGAATTTGTTACAGCAAATTTAGCAGCTAATTTGTATTGTGAAGTTGAAGTCATTAAATGCATTCAAATTGGTTTATTATGTGTTAAGCAGTTCCTTAATGCAAGCCCAACAATGTTAGCAATTGTTTCATATCTCAACAATCACTTCATTGAATTGCCAATTCCCCAAGAACCTGCATTTTTCTTCCATAGTAAAATGGACGCAAAAGAAATTCCACAAGATTCAAGTTCTAGTCATTCTATCAATAACTCTATAATTTGTTAGATTAATGACTTGTCTATAACTTAATTTCTTCCTTTTTTTTTTTTTTCGTCCAGGAATTTTTTAATTGTATAATAAAATGTTATTTGGAAACTTTAGGGTCTTTTTACCTTTTGATAAGGAGGAAAAATATTTTATAAGGTAAACAATTGTTTATATTTTCTAGAAACAATGAAAATATCAAAAGTGTTTTCATTATTTCTGAAAATGTATATTAAGATACATCTAATATTTCATGTGTTTGTATTTAAGAAGGTTATCTCTTCTTCAACTATGAGTGGTTATTGGAAAGGAGGAGGTCAAACTCTCAAATTTTTAGAGTGAATATTCTTGTAATATGTCTATCAATTATGCTCTTGTAGAATTATAAACTTGAATTATGTTTGATTCAATAAAGAATTTAGTTTCCACATTTCAATTATTTACCAACTAGTTCTAACACTTAATATTTAGTTTAATTTTCTTATCATATGCAACATCCTCTTAAATACAATTCGAGTTCTCTATCTTCAGGTTCATGACATTTTGGATGGAAGTCAAGTTGACATTTTTTGGTATGAAAAGGAAGACGGTAGAGGACACTTTTTGTGCAGGATAGCTAGATATGCATTTTTGTGGTTCTTTTGTTAATGATAGTAAGTTTAATGGAAGTCATTAATGAGTCAATTGATGTGGGTTTGGTTAAAATTTTGTCCTGCATTGGAGGCTGTTGTCATTTAGTAGGAGGTGCTTCTATATTACTACTATGCTTCACAATGAAGTTTTGTTGCCATTTAGTTTTTTCTTGGTTTGATTATCTTAAAAGCAATAAAAACAGTTTCTTGTTGTCGTTTAGTTGTTTTAATATTCAAACTTGCATAATTACACAATTAGAATTAGACACTACTTGTTGCCATTGCTTAATAACAGACTTAGAACTGAAGAACCATTAGCACAACTTTGTAGTTTGTGAAATGCTGAATGTGTAGTGCTAAAGAATGAAATCATCAAACCCCAAATCCTGCTTTTACATTCTTATAGATAATAAGAGCTTCTTCCATTATCTTAGGTTGAGCCAATGCTTTGGCTCTTTTTGTTCCTGATGGATGAGTAGCACTTGTGGGCACACTTTGAGCCTCCTCAAATTTTCCCATCTTTTCGTAGACTTTAGGGACCATTCGGGGATCATAGCCAGCTGATGCCATTAGTAGAAGCCCAATGTAATCAGCTTCCATTTCATGCCTGCAAATTGTGAATAAATTTGGTTAGATAAACTTCTTAATTAAGTAGTATAAGCGTTTATCATAAAAGTACTTAACTATAAGTCATTTCTATAATAAAAGATAAAATAAAGTCAAATTATGTCAGTAGATAAAATAAAGTCATGTCAGAAACTGTTTTCATAAGTTCTCTGAAACAACATCACAAGTATTTATGTCAGTAGATAAGCTCAAATAAATCAATCCAAACAAGCATGCAACAGAGTATTTTAAGTCAGTGCTCCAAGTTAAGGTGCAATTCAAAATGAACCAAAGAAACCATTCAAAATGAACCAAAGAAACCATGTCAAATCATGGTTAGATAATCATAATAGAATGTTAAAAGATTGATATTGTTGAATCCATAGACAAGTTAAGGTCACACAGTTCATGAACCTATAAGGAAAAACAATTAGTATAAACAAACTGAAGAACACATGACACAAAACATTTAAATAGGAATGACTACACGGACCAAGAAACTGTTTCCGAATGCAAGTACGCTATTTATATTAAGCCTGTTTGGATCTTCTATGTTTACTATCTTCATGTCGGTATAGACTAACAGACCCTAATGATAATCGAAGTGCCCGCACGTGCGAACAACAAATCTGTTTTCGATTGATGAATGACTGGCAAAAGAATGGTACTGTGGTTTTGTTACTAATGTGAACCATAGCAAAATATCATTCAGTGTATCCTCTTGTTTATATATCTGTCATGTCTCTGCATATCTCTAACTCATTCTATCTTAATTTTTAATGTTGTGTTTACAACTTTTAAGCGGGTGTTTGTCCTGGCGGTGGATTGGACACAGCTACGTGGTGAGACAGAATTTGAAATATCTAGCTTCGCAAAAACAAGGTAAAAACGGCATTGGGATGCGAGATTTCAGTTTGAACGCAGAACCAAACAAGCTATAACTTTATTTTGTCGCCGAGGCATGTGTCTAAGAATCTCTATCAACGAAATGAATCTAATACAACTAAAGAATAACACAAAACATAAATTGATTAGAAAGAGAGATAATGAGTTAATCATACCGTCTGGTTAGTCGTGTTTGAAAGGCTTTGGTAAAATAAGTTAAGACAGATTGATTAAGGAAACTACGTAGTGCCATAACCGACATCGTCTTTGTAAACCTTTCGGCACCGTGTCGGGCTACAATATGCGCAATCTAATTAACAAGAAAACCAAAATCAACACATAAGTCTTTATTATCATTAGCGAAAATTAGCAACTAATAAACAAGAGTGCTAGCAAAATACACTCTAACACATTTTCTAACACAATCTCGTTTATTGGTTAGAATTCTAATAGATCCCACAAAATCATGTGGGTTCCAAATGAATTTTGTGGGACCCATTTGGATGTTAACCGATTAAAGATAGTGTTGAAAAATGTGTTGCTAACATTATTCAATAAAGTATACTACTAGCTTAGGTTCTACGACCACAGTTGCAATCAAATTATAAATTTTTTAAAAGTCTCCACAGTAGCATAGCAACCACAATTGCAGCCTAATACTATATAGCATTAACACCTAGTTGGAATTCTTATCAAATATGACATGTATTTGTTTCTAACACCTATACAACACTCACACATATTGTTACATTTATTCACTTCGATTTTCTAAATACCGGTGACTATGTGTTAATATCAATCTTGTATCCATATCTATATCAGTGCTATATAATGTAGAGCCGCATTTTGCCCCAGTATCAAGATTTGGGGCGTAACCAAACCTACAACAACAATTTAAAATCATATACTACCTTTAAAATCAACGTTGTATCCATATCATATACTACCTCTGTCCTTAAACATAAAACCTTCTTGAAATTTTTCTGTGTCTCTTTTTATTAGACCCTTTTCACTTTTTCAACTGCGTTAATTATTTTTTTTATTAACTTACCTTTAATTATATTAAATCTTACTACAATAAAACCATTAACTAATCTCTCTCTTTTCAAGAGTAAAGTTTTATATTTAGGGAGGGAGACATTAATAAACTTAAAAACAAAAGTTTATAGACAAAGTAAAATCATCAAATACCTCATGAGTAATACAAGTTGCAATCTCAAAATCATTTCCAAAATGCTCAAAAAAAGCATTAGACATAACAATCTTCCCACCAGGGTAACAGTCACAAAAAACATCAGGATAACAAATAACCAAAACCTCCCAATTCAATCCATCTAAATGCGCCGTAGAAGGCGGTGACCTTCGAATTAAACGCAACCAAATTCGGCGTAAAAAAGTAATATCTTCAGCCGACCTCATTTTCTTCACCTCTTTATTCAATGCATCAATAATTTTATCAACAATCGTTGAAACCCTAACACAATCTGGATGCGTTGAATCCAATGTCCTCCCTTCGAAACCTTTCTTCATTTCTTCAAACTCTTCTTGACCTCTATTTCTCTCGAAGGAAATCGTTGGAAGAATGAAACGCGTTCGGTTTGTGAACGGAACGGTTTCGTGTTTTTCGAATTCCCACTTTAAATTAGCGATGAAACCACTTGGAATTTCTTCAGGTTCCACAGAGTAGAATCTAGTAGATCCAGATATGAATGGATTGTGAAATTTGTTTTTGTTTTTGACATTAACATTGAAGAAAATTGAAGAGAATGCAGAGAGTGGAAGTTTTTTTAATCTGTGATAAAGCATGATGGTTTGTTATTCGTTGAATTGAAGGTTCGAAAATGGAGATGAAGAAATGTAAGGTTAGGTTTAAGTGTCATTTTATAACTGAAATGAAACAGAAGGAGTGTGAGGATCAGGTTACGGAAGTAAGTAACGCACGCTGTAACAGAATTCATAAGAATCGTTCATAAACAAAAACGGAGAGTAATCAACCAAATTAGTGTCTAAGTTTCTAACTTTCTTATGGTTGAAAGCAATTAGTTGATTCCTCGACTAAATTCTTAACTCCATAATATAGTGTCTTATTTAGTGTTTAAGATAAATTGACCATAATATAAGTAATAATAGTTCATAATAATTAATTATTATCTACTATAAAAATAATTAATCTAACAAAATATTGTAATTGCATAAATTTCCAAATCCTTAAAATAAGAGAGGAAATACAATTAATTATTAAGGTAACTTTTCTGTGGAAACATTTGTAAAAAAATCCTCTAAGTGTACCATAATATTTGAAAATATCATATAAGATTCTTACGCTATATAAGAAATTGATTAACATACACAAGGTATTAGGTTTAATTTCTACCGTTGATACGAAGATTTCTTTCATGAGTGACTTGTAAGCATCTATGTCAATATTTTTTTGAGCCTTGAAGTCTATTCTATTCTTAATGAGCCTCAGAAACCTTGACCTTAGACTTGATGTAATTTTTGTTTATATTTTTTCTTCTTATATATAGGCTAAATTGATTTCTGCTCGGACTCTTTTCTTCTTCATATAATACTCGGTATATGATGTTTAGAAAAATGTGACATTATAATTATAGATGAAAACACACAAATTTTATGTACTTCTTTGTCACTAAATATATCGATGTAAATAGAGGACATGAGTTACATTTTTTTCAATATTTTTTTATTCAATTTTTTCTAATAGTGATATACACATAGATTTTGGGTGGGGAAATAGTGTGTACAACTTATTAGGAAAAGCAGCAATGGCAAAGGTGTGAGTTCCTATATGCTTTTTATCAATTCTAAAAGAGAGTATGGTAGAAGTGTTTCTATTTGCCTATCAATTGATGTTATGTTGTTTAATTTAATTTTAGTTAATGTTTTAATTTTTTATTTTTTATTTGATCATTTATTTTAATTTTAAGTGACAATTTCATCTTTTATGTTTTAAAATGTCAACAATGTTATCATTTTTTTACAAAAATTCAAAATATTTATCAAAATTTTCAAACAAAATCCAAAAAAATTAATTATCATCTTCAATATAATACAAATTTCATCAAATTCATAACTTAAATATTTAAATAAACTCATATTTTCATATCCAACAACATCAAATTCATCAAATAAAGAATGAAAATGAGTCTAAAGATTTAAGTTATGAATTTTATGAAATTTGCATATAATGAAGATGATAATTAATTTTATGGATTTTATTTGAAAATT
>JBBPBT010000770.1:1707551-1726902 GCA_037974875.1 Cicer bijugum | reverse complement strand
ATTTTAAAACATAAAAGATTAAATTGTCACTTAAAATTAAAATAATAGACTAAATCGAGAAGAAAAAAATACTAAAACTTTAAATGAAATTAAATTAAGATATTGTGTGTACTGTTTAGTCAAAACAAATTATATAATAAAAAATATATAATATAGAGAATTATATAATAAAAATATAACAAAATTTTAGAATTTCAATGTTTTTCTTTTAAATTTTAAGGCTAAAATTCTAAATTTACAAATTGTTTGCCCTTATAGTTGAATATGTAAAAAAAATATAGACTTCTTGATGGTATTACATTACAAAAGTAACACCATAGATAGGCACCCAAAAATCTAACTACATGCTTCCCATTTTTGAAATGGAATACCATAATAATTTATGAGGCCTTTTTTATATATATAAACTTGATTTGGCAAGGGGACCACTCCTACCTTTAAATTGGATTGAGTAAAATACTTGGTATGCGATGGAACCATCATTAATTCTTATAAAAATTAGAACCCTTCTCCTACTTTTTAATTTATTGGTCCCTTAAGTTTGTTGCAGGATGCTACTACCACATATTGGAATTGATAAATATATTGTATAACTATTTTTGATTTAATTTTTTTTTAGGTTTCATTTGAACGTTCCAATATTTATCTATTATATTTATATATATATCACTATAAGAATAACATCAATTTGTGGTTAATTTGAAAAAGATTTTGTAGCCGAAAAATATATAAATTATTAATCGAAAAAACTCTCATGAATATTGCAATTCAAATTAATTGTTTGAAATGACTGAAAAAAATCTCACAAATCAAAAATATTCCTTTTGATTTATTGTAATTTTTGTGGCGGATAAAAAACCGTCAACAAAATTGTTGAAATTTTTTTTTTTGAATATATAGCGGCTGACACCTTCACACTGAAATTGATTGATTTAAAATATAATAAGATTTTGTAACAGCATATACTTTTTCTCACAAAATTTAGACAATTGCAGCGTAATAATTTTATATATTATATATATATATAATTATAATATGTTAAATTCTCCTTAATTTCATTTTAGATACTAAAATAGATTATAAGGAAAAATAAAATTATTTAATTAAAGAAGTTAATATTAAATAAACTTTTAAATTAACTTAAAAATTATATCAAACTTTTAAAAATGTAAGACTCAATGGATCTATAAATTTCATTCAGCCAATTTTGCATTGTCTTAGGGTGAACAAAAACCCGATACCATCTTAGAATCTGGTAAAACCGATAAAAAATGAGTATATCTCTATGGATACAATTAGATGTCAGGTTAAAAATAATTAAAAAAATCGAGTCTAATTTTGTTTATTCGGTTGAAAGTGGATGTTAATAGTAAATCCATTGAAACCATTATTTTTAGTGTCTTATATCTCTTTCTTTTCCACACAGTACTTCTTCTTTCTTTTCACACATGTTCTTAATAATCTTCTCCCTTTCTTCAAGACCATTGCTTAAAAAAACACGTTTAACAACATAAGGTTTATGTTTACTAAGATGATTATGTTGATAAACAAAAATTATGCATCGAAGGCTAAATATTCCTAAAAACTTTAAAAATATGTTTGAAATTGTAACACACGGACCTAGGAATTAATGGTTGGAGGGACCATTAGGGAATATGTTCACATTAATTTTGGTATGGTATGTGGAGTTTTTTTGGTAACCACGTTTTTTAATATAAAAATAAGATTTGAGTTTTTTGGAGTTATATAACCACTAAAAAATTCCATAAACCATATCAAAAAATTTTATTAAATTTATAATTTAAATCTTCAAATAAATTTATATTTTTTATTCTTTATTTGATATTGTTAGAGATAAACATATGAGTTTGTTTAAAGATTTAAGTTATGAATTTGATGAAATTGTATAATATTGAAGATGATAATTAATTTTATGCATTTTATTTCAAATTTTTTATGAGTTTTTTGAATTTTTGCCAACAATAAGAATAACATTGTTAACATTTTAAAACATAAAATATCAAATTGTCACTTAAAATTATAATAAAGGAACAAATCGAGAAAAAAAAAAGATAAATGACAAAAACGTTCACTGAAATTAAGTTAAGGGATCACACGTGGTATTTAGCCTATATATAGTATTATTATTATTATTATAATTATTATTTTAAATTTTATATACATGTGTATATTTAATATATTTAATACTTTTTCAATGTTAAAAATGATAATTTTTTCTCTATAAAAAAAATATGATTTTAATATTTTTAATTTTATTATTGTAAATTTTGCCGCAAGCAACATGCGGATTTAAATTTTACACCCAATAAAAATAAAGATGGAGACAGATTTTTTCCAACTAATCGATTGCAGAGTGGGAGAAGCAAAAGCCATTTCTATTTCGTCTTTTTATTATGTCTAATCTAAAATAAAATAAACGTAAAAAATAAGAATACGGATAACATAAAATCACCACCGTTGAAAAATAAAAATAGTACATCAACTATATATAATAACTCCATCCTTCCACATGTTTACACATCAACTCAATTTAAATCAACATGGTTCTAAAAATTTCATCAATGGCCTTTAAAGTCAAAAGACACACACATGAGCTAGTGAAACCATCTAACCCTACTCCTAATGAACTTAAATTGTTATCAAACATAGATGACCAACTTGGATTTCGTTACCATGTTCCACTTATATTTGTTTATCGTTACAATCCATCAATGTTAGGAAAAGACCCTGTTCATGTCATAAGAGAAGCACTCTCTAAAATACTTGTGTTTTATTATCCTTTTGGTGGAAGACTTAAGGAATGTTCTAATGGAAAACTAATGGTGAATTGTAATGGAGAAGGTGTCATGTTCATTGAGGCTGATGCTGATGTCACACTTGATGATTTTGAAAACAATTTTGTTCCTCCATTTCCTTGTTTTGATGAGTTGCTTTATAATGTTCCAAGATCAGATGGAATTATTGATTCTCCTTTGCTTCTTATATAGGTTTGTAGATATATATAAAAGGTCGAAACTATAAAAGTTATGTTACACTTTCAAAAATACACTTCCTTAAAATTCACTTCAACTATAGTTTTATGAAATAATTTGTTATAAAATGTTTTTTAATATTTTAAAGTACACCACGAAAAATTAATTATTTTTTTGTTCTTATAAAACCCTCTAGTTATAATTTTTCTTTTAGTGTGTGCTTATTCATTAATGACGTACACTTTCGAGATTTTCTTTAAGAAACATTCACAATGAAGTTAGTAGGTCAAAATTATAATAATACATACATATACTAAAAGAAATACAAAACATTTATGTGTATAGGACGACACAATTATTCGAAATAGTTTTCTTTTTAAGGAAATTACTAGGCGATACAACACTGATGTAACATTATATCAACGTAATTTGATTCTTTTTAAAAAATAATATTAGTGATTAATTTTGAAAATGAATTTTAATTAGCTAGTTTCTCATGTAGTACGAAAATTACAGTTCGCTACTTATAAGTATCAATTAAAAAAAAAATACAAACCAAACGTTTGAATATGTTTTTGTCTTTATAAATATAACAATTTTTAAATGTTAGTTTTTGAAAAATATTTATTTGAATTTCATCGGTGCAATATCCAAAAACTTTATTTTGGGTCATTAATGTCAAATGGACGTCAAAAAAAACGTGAGCCGACAAATAGAAAAAAAGATAAAATACAAATTTAAATAATAATTTTAAACAAACTTAACCGAAATAATATTTAAATAACAAATAAAAATAATTTATATACTTATTTCTAATAAAATAAATATACAAACTCCAATGGAAATACAAATTTAAATAATTATTCTAAATAAATTTAACCAAAATAATATTTAAATAACTATTTTTTTTTTTTGATATTACAACAATTGAATCCAAATAATTTTTTTTAAAGAGTAATACTAAAAATTGTTATATTTACAAAGACCTAAAATATATTTAAATCTATTTTATCTAAATATATCTTTTATTAATACTAGTATTAATTAATTATTTTGAGTTTTTATTTACATAAAAATGGTAGGTAACTCGCCTCAAGTGTGGTGGTTTCATCTTTTCTCTTCGCATGAACCATATAATGTGTGATGGAAGTGGAATTTCCCAATTTCTAAAAGCCTTATCAGAACTAGCAAATGGGGCAAAAGAGCCTTCCATTCTCCCTATGTGGTGCAGGGAGCTACTATGTGCAAGAAAACCACTAGATACCAACAACTACCACTAGATACCAAAAGCAACTTCATACATCACTCTTTCTTCTTTGGCCCAAAAGAGATAGCTGCAATCCGTGCTCTTCTTCCTTATCATCTTTCTAAATCAACATCATTTGAAATTCTCACTGCATACCTCTGGCGTTGCCGCACAAAGGCACTACAGTGGAAAAACTCAAATGAAGAGATTAATTTGTTGTGCGTCGTCAATGCACGTTATGGACGTTGTAGGTTAAATCCTCCATTGCCAGAAGGATTTTATGGTAACGCTATTGTTTTCCCAGCAGCAGTTACAACCGTTGGAAAAATTTGTGGTCGTTCGTTAGGTTATGCAGTAGAGCTAGTGAAAAATGCAAAAAATGAAGCAACTGAGGAGTATGTGCGCTCAATGATTGACTTCATGGAAATTAAAGGAAGACCTTGTTTTACTATGTCAGGGTCTTTTGTGGTATCAGATCTTTCAAAGGCTTCTTTAAAAGATTTGGACTTTGGATGGGGAAAGGCTGTATATGGTGGGTTAGCAAAAGGAGGTCTTGGAGACATTCCTGGAGTGAGTTTCTATATGCATTTTACCAATTCTAAAGGAGAGCAAGGTAGAGTTGTTCCTATTTGTCTACCAATTGATGCAATGGAAAGGTTAGAGAAAGAGTTGGATAACATACTCAAGGCCAATAATAATGGAAAAATGATATTAAAATCCAATTTCTAATAAGGGATAATATAATTAAGCAAATAATAACTATGAGCTTGTATTGTAATAATTAATTATAATAAACCTTGATAAAGGTGGTTATGTTGGCTTTTTTTTTTCTTCCAATATCCTTTTTTTTTTTAAATTACTAAATATTTACTTTTCAAAACTATATAATAAAATACCTCATTTTGATACTCACTTATAAGTCGCCTTAGCAAATTGCGACTTCTTTAAGGAAGTCCGAACTTGCAAAGACGATTTCGTAGAGTTATACCGATTGGATTTTGATATAGTAAATGAAGATCTAGACCATGCCTTGACAATACACTTTTGGCCAAGACATTAGAATAAGAGTGAGTTTTTCATTCGTTCGATTCATGGGTATAAACTACGTACGATGAACGAAAATGTCACATTTACCAACAGTTTGAGGATTGCTCAAACTATAGCCTTATTAGAGTATTAAATAAACTAATTATGTTATGGTTATAATGTTATGATAGTGAACGAAATCTATTAGATATAACTTACGATGTGTTGTGATTTTTATTGTATTGTGTTGTGAATATTGTTGTTAATAAATGGTAGTCGTTGTTTATGTCAAAATAAATGATGTGTCATTATTAAGACTTTATTATTTGACTATATACATTTTTATTTATAAGAATATGTATAATGAGAAATTGCCACAACTCTGACTACATGTAAATTATGTTAATATGACAAGAGTCCAAGACCAAGATTTTGGTATAACTTTTTACTCATTCGAGTTCCTGAAACTATGTTCATGGGATACACCGTTTTGTTCCTAAACACTCATATATTGTCATATTATATTAAACCTATATCGATATATATTAAATGTTACGATATTTTGTTCACAAAACTCATATATTGTCATATTATATTAAACCTACATCCTTATATTGATCGTTACGATATTTCTTAACAATTGTAAGACTCATTTCATTCCATTCTCATTATGTCCATATTTTTACTTCTGATTGATGGGGGATAAGACCTCTGATTTGCAGAAAATTTATGCAGAATAATATCTATTCTAACAATATGCGCAGCAGTTTGATAAATTCGAAATTTACTAAACACAAGAATGAATAAGGTCCCTAATAAACAATTCTAATGAATGTCAAACTATATGGATCAAGGTATATATGGAGTAATGCATCAAAAAACTATTAATATCCAAGATGTTGATTTTCATGCAATTATGTTAAGACAATTAATCATACAACGTCACTTAATATATAATCTTTATCATGCATTCGATCAATATCATAAACGTAATAATTGCAGAAATTTAAACGAGATAGGGAAAAGAAAAGTGTTCGCAGGTTTTTATACTGGTTCAGCCGTCTCGTGACGACCTACATCCAGTCCCAAGATCCAACTAGATCTTAGCCTGTCCAATAGAACTTCTTAGAATCAGTTTACAGATTTTTACACCATGCCTCGCACCAATCTTAAACTATTCTCCCTGTTTTATCTTTTCCTCCTTGAATTCCCAAGTTTAAGTCCCATAAACTTGACCAAGAATCCAGTCAAGCGTCTTCTTGTTGACAACCCTCAACCTCGAAGAACACCACCAGTAATAACTGGATTTTCTCAAAGTAATTTGTTTACAGAAAATGGTTTACAAAAATTGAAACAGATCAATTGTACAAAGTTCTTGATATTCCTTCTTCTCAAAGCAATCTTTCTCAATTCAGTCTTTTTCAATCCTTATTGATCATCAACATTGATTGTTCATGGCTGAAAAAGATGTTCAAAGTAATGTCAGTTGAGAAAGAGTTAGTGGTAAATGATTGTTATCATCAGTTGTGAAAATTCTATATGTATGTATGTATGTATATGTGTATGAGAAGAAGAGTGTGAAAGCAGTTTATATAGTTTCTAGAAAAACAACGTATGAATCGATTTGGCAAATCAATTCATTAAAGTTATAAAACACACTAATCGATATAACCAATCGATTTCGCGAATCTTGTTTTTCTTGAATCTTGAAACTGCTTACACTAATCGATTTAACGAATCGATTATTTTAACTGAGTTGTTCAGACTTGGATAACTGCACTTAATTGAATCGATGTTCATAATCGACTTGGCGTGTTTTGTTCCAACAACGAGATGAAAACAATTGATGTACTTGATCGATTCAACCAATTCAGTCATCTATGTTTCTAAAACTTTTTGCACCAATCGCTTTAGTCAATCGATTTCACTGGTTCTAGGGACACAGTGATTTTCACAAATCGTTTTGCCTAACCGATTGTAAACTTAAGTCTGAAGCTTATTTCAACATTTTGCTCATTCAATCGATTTACCACGTCGATTGATGCCAAACTTGATTCAACTGAAGTAAAATAGTAGATTGTACTAATCGACTGTGTATGTTCCAGACCAATGTTATTTTAAAACTTATTTTAGTAAATCGATTTGTCTAACCGATTTAGTAATCATTGGTTTGGCTCTGGGACATTCACACTCGATTGTTTCAATCGATGTAGACAAACAAAAATAAAGAAGTGATTGGTTTAATCAATTTTCCAAATCGATTAGCTTGCAAGGCATGCTAATGACTTGCGCATTTTAAATTTAGTAAATGTACCAATCGATTTGTCTAATCGATGTAAGCAATCAGGTCAGTCCTGGTGATTTAAACAATCGATCTGCCTAATCGATTTGTGGCAAACTAGCTCTCTGACTTGCACAATTTATTTTCTAATAAGTCTACCAATCGATTGGCCTGATCGATTGATAGCCTGTTTGATTTTTCATAGAATGTGCAAATCGATTTTGCCCATCGATTGATTAATCCCAGACTGGATACTATCATTCAACCCTGTTACAGAATCGATTTTAATAATCGATTTGCTTATGAATCTGCAAGCTTTTGTTGATTTCTTGAGTTCCAATCAATTGTCTCAAGTTTGTAGGATTGAGTTGTTGTTCCTGAAATTTTTCTCAGCACACAATGTCAGATTTATTTCAAGATGTATGTTTGTCAATAATATCAAAAACGAACATATGTCTAACACTGATCAATTGAGTCACATATCTATTCAACAAACATTATTCTGAACCCTTTTTTTCTTTGTTTGGAAAACTATAAGCGAATTGATAGATTTTTCATAGGTAATTTAGGAAAACAACTATACTTCTTCCTCGTTGGTTTAATGAGGTTAATTCATGTGTATGATTCAGATAGCTTAGCTTGAACGAGAATGCCACATTTCTCAATCGTCTAGGGTTGCCCTATGTTATTTCCCTATTAAGTAAATAGTTGAATAACATATATAATACAGGATGATAGTGATGTAACTAAATATCACTAGAAGGAGGGGTTGAATAGGGATTTTGCTGTTAAAAATAATTTTCAAGTGTTTTTAAAACAATCCTCTCGTAGAGGATTGCAAACCCGACAATGGTTATTCAAACCTTCAAATTTGAGCTAAGCAAAAGAGTGAGAAAATGTAAAGATTGATACACACAACTTTTATACTAGTTCACCCAATGAAGGCTACGTTCAATCCTCACACACTTGTGAGATTTAACTAATGTTCAAAGTGATCAACCTCCTCACAGAGGATGATTACACTTTGTGTATTCTTTAGCCTCACCAATCTTACAATCAAGTTTCTACTATTTCCAAGTGTACCTCACGTGAAAATTACAAATTGATATGTGTTTGATAGTTTCTCATCAATTAAACACTTTCTAAAAAGATATTTCAAAGATCTAGTGAAAGATTATAGAAAGTATAAGGAGAGGATGGATATTGCTCTTGATAGCTTTAAGATTCTGGATCTTTTTATGCAATGTTGTTGTGTATTTGATGATGAAAAGCTTGCAGCCTTTTATAGAAGTCTTATGATGATCCTTCCATGTGCCAAGATCTTTATGACCATTGGAAATCATTACAAAAGATCCAAGGTCTTTCATTATATTTACAAAACTTCCATCCAGCAGTCCTTGGACTGGTTGAGGCCATCATCGAGCAGGAGGATCAATCTCCTTGGAACTTGATCTTGAGTTGTCCATTTCTTTTCTCATTCTTCAAAACATGTAAGGTAGTTTCTTTGACTATATGAGCTATAGCCTTTTATAAAGTTCAAGGACTAGGTGGATTTCAACATTTAAGAGTGATTTTGACAATGGAGAACCATCCTCTTACATAAGACTGCTATCCTCTTGCACATGAATCAAAATTTCTTTCTTTAAGACATGTGAAGGCTTCTATTTTTGGGTTGTTTGTCGTTGCCTTTCTATGAATTGACTCTTCATTGTTTTCATTCATACAAGAATGATAAATAGGTCTGATTTTAGCCTTTGCACATGTTAGGATGAGTTGCTTTCAATATTTGGGAATGATGTGGACTTTATAGAACCGTCCTCCATCCTAGTACTGCCATCCTTTTACCTAGAACTGACCATCCTTGTTCCTATTCTATTGGCCTTCTGACTTCTTTATTTCAAATGCTTTATTTATTCATTCTTTAATATTGTTGTGCCTTTCTTTAATGAATAAAAAAACATTTGTTTTGGTGATGATGAGTATTATGCAGATTTGAATCTTCATCCTCTTCGCGAGGCCATCCTCAGGAATTTCAATCCTCCAGATTTGAATCTGATTTTTCTCCTTTTTGTTTTAATGATTAATAACTTGTTTTCTTATATGAATTCACTCAAAAACACAGATTTGTCATTAAACATTATCATAATCTTTTAAACAATTTTGTTATCATTAAAACCATTATTGAGATTTTGTTTCAACAATCTCCCCTTTTTTGATGATGACAAAATTCTTTAGATTATGGTTTTAAATATGACAAGTTTATGAGATAAAATGTTTGTGCTCCCCCTCAATCATATTTGTAATAATTTTTAAAATTAAAAGTAATTACTCCCCCTGAACATATGCCAAAGTTTTGAAATAATAAAATTGAACCATAAAGAGATTTCACATAAATGAGATAGATATTACAAAAGATGGTTCAAAACGGCATAAACATTAACAAGCATAACATAGGATTGAAATAGTGGTTTTAAAAAGTATTCTCTTAAGCAAAAAATTGATAACATGATGATCATAATCTATCTTCCCCTAAATTTGTCAACCATAAAAAAAAATGAAAAAATAAGAGAAAGAATTACTTAACCAATATTATTCAGAGATTAATGCATGGGTAACAACAAACAGTTTTTTTTTATTTTTTGTTTTAAAAAAATTCAAAACGATCCTCCTGAAGAGGTTGGACATGTAACTGTTGGAGAAAGAGGAGGATGAAGTTTGAAACTTTTGAAACTGATACAAAAGGAATAAAAAAATTTAGTGGAAGGTAAGAATTAAAAAAAACATTAAAGGATGAAATATAGGAAGCCGTTGATGGAGTGTGATGATAATAGCTAGAGTAGGTTATGGGAAACGTGATAAATGTCATTTATGACAGTTTGCGCATTAAATGAAGAGCAAAACCCAAGGAGGTCGCACCTCATGGATTGGTCAATTGAGGGAGGCGCGTGCAAATTCTTGCCTGACGTGACAAGAGAGAGTTACACCAAAATGGACATTGTGTCCTCTGGTGTATTTGCCATCCTCACAACTTTTGCTATAATTTTTATTTTTTTATTTATTTTAAAGGTTACATGTGATCTTTCACTTGATTTTATCACAAGAAAAGAAACACATTAATGCTACACAATAAAAATTAATTACATTATTGGAGAGTTTTTCCAAGAAATTTTTGAACCAATCCTCCTAGAAAGGTTTGGTAAAAATATCAGCCAACTGATTTTCAGCATCAAAGAAAATTAATTCTATATCCCCTTTTTGAACATGATCTCTTATAAAATGATGTGTGATTTTAAAGTGCTTAGATCTCGACTATTGAATGGGAAATTTTTTGAAAGATTTATTGCATTAGTATTATCACATAGGACAGTAACTTTGCCTACCTTAGAGAGAAATCCTATATCCTTTATCTCCAAGGAAATAAAGCATAGCTTATCCCTTGTCATATGCCTTGAGCAGCCACTGTCTAAGTAACAAGGTTTTCTTTTGTTGATAAAAGGATGAACTCGTGTTACAGGTTAAAAGTAACTTGGGTATACCCATATAGCATTGGGTCCTTGTTGGTTAATTTTTCCTCTTGTGAGGATTTTCCTTTTGTGATAAGAAATAGAATTATTATGCCCATGTTTACCACAAAATGAACATGTTTTCTTTATATTTTCAACTTTCTTCTTAGCATGACATATTTTGAAAGTATGCCTAAAGTTTTTGCAAAAAGTGCATTTTGGCCTATCCTCTTGTTTTTTAGGCTAGAAAAAATTTCACACAATTTTTGTTTTTGAGAACTTTTAAAATAAATACTAGCCTTGTCAAATATTCCAGATTAAGATCCCATTATTTTTTTGAAATGTTTCTGTAGATTTGATAAAGTTGGAAATGACATTTTTTAGTTCTTTAACCTCTATTTTCAAGATTTCCTTTTCTGTGTCCTTTCTTGGAGGATGACTTTTGACATTCTTTTTATTTAAAAATGCACGCTGCTCAGATAATTTCACATGAGATAACTGCAAATCTAGAATTATTTTTTCATATTTCTCATTTTTGGCTTGAAGTTCCTCATTGAGTTTTTTTATTTCATAAAGTTGATTTTTGAGAAAACCACATTTATGAGATAAAGTATTTGAGTCATTTAAAAGATTGTCAAATTCAAATTCTAACTTCTCACAAGTAGGACAGAGTTCTGAAATGAATACATTTTCCATTTTAGATTTCGCCATGAGGCAGAGGTTGACCTCTTCTTCCTTCTGTTGCTCAAAGGATGACTCATCATTGTCATCCCAAGTAATCATCATAGATTTATTTTTGTAGGGAAATCTTTTTGAGTTTCTTTTGTTTAGAGGACACTCAGTTTTGTAGTGTTTCATATTGTTGCATCCAAAACAAGTTATCTGACTTTGGTCAGTTTTTTCTTTTTGAGGAGATCCTCTATCTTGTCCACTTCTGTTTATCATCCGTTGAAGTCTTCTAGAAATCAGAGCGAGTTCATCCTCATCCTCAGTTAGAGGATACTTTGAGTTTTTATTTTTTATGAGATTTTCATTCTTCTTAGAGGATGAACTTTTTATTTGGTTGGATTTTATAGCAATAATTCTTCCCTTTTTGTTTGGTTTTTCTGCGAGAAACAATGGTTCATGAGCTCTTAGAGTTCCAACTAAATCTTCTAATTTCATGTTGGCTAAGTTTCTTGCCTCTGTAATGGCAGTCACCATTGGCCTCCATTCTTTTGGTAGACTTCTTAGGATTCTTCTTATCATTTCTTGATCGGAGTATACCTTTCCAAGAGATTTCAAGTTGGTTAATATGATTGTTAACCTTGAGAGCATTTCATCAATGGTTTCCTCCTCCTTCATTTCAAATAGTTCAAAATCTCTTACTCCAATGTCTAGCCTCCCTTCTTTTACATGGCGTGATCCTTCAAGATGGATCTTTAGAGTGTCCAGGAGTTTCTTAGCATTTTTGCATTCTTCAACTCTGTCATATTCTTCTCTGCTCAAAGCACACGTTAGAAATAAATGAGCTTTAGAGTTTAAGAGTACCTTTGCATTTTCATCTGTCGTCCATTGTGCTTGAGGCTTCTCATTAGAGGTTGTGTCTGCGTTGTTGGTTCTGATGACGTGATCCCCATTTTCAACCACAGACTGTAACACCCCAGTCATTCCTCGTTATCGGAGATACTACCTCACGATCTTCTCGCCGTCCTTTTCCCTCCATTGGAAATCTGTCGTGTTTTTGCCTTCTGTAGGATTCGAGCCCAATACCTAGGGGATAAGTACCACCTCCACACAGATCCCAGGTATTGGGCTCGATTGGTAGTGGAATATGTGTGGAGGTGGTACTTATCCCCAGGTATCGGGCTTGAATCCCACAGAAAGCAAAAACTCGATATTTCCAACTAAGTGGTTAGGGGGGCGAGAAGGTCGTGACGTGGCACAACTGGTAACGAGAATAGCGGGGGTATTACACAGACCACATGTTGTTGTCATGTGATATGAGAAATAGTCTCATCTTACCTTTCCAATGGTAGTAATATGTGCCATCAAAATAGGGAGGCCGACTGGACGATCCTCCTTCAGGAATATACTTAGCTTTTGACATTTTTTCCTTTTGGATCTTTTTCTCTTACACTGTTAGGTGTATTTTGTAGAGAACCTTGTTGTGATGCTAATTAATGTTGCTAAATATCACTAGGGTACCTCACGTGGAAATTACAAATGGATATGTGTATGATAGTTTCTCCTCTCTTAAATACTTTCTAAAAAGATATTTCAAATATCTAGTTAAAGATTATAGAAAGTATAAGGAGATGACGGATATTGCTCTTGATAGCTCTAATATTCTTGATCTTTTTATGCAATGTGGGTGTGTATTTGATGATGAAGAGCTTGCTGCCTTTTATAGAAGTCTTATGATGATCTTTCCATGTGCCAAGCTCTTTATGACTATTGGAATTCATTACAAAAGATACAAGGTCTTTCATTATATTTACAAAACTGCCATATGGCTGTCCTTGGACTGGCTGAGGCCATCCTCGAGCAGGAGGATCAACCTCATTCGAACTTGATCTTGAGTTGTCCATTTCTTTTCTCATTCTTCAAAATATGTAAGGCTGTTTCTTTGACTATGTGAGCTACAACCTTTCAGAAAGTTGAAGGACTAGGTTGATTTCAACATTTAAGAATGATGTTATCAATAGAGAACCATCCTCTTACATAAGACTGCAATTCTCTTGCACGTGAATCAAAATTTCTTTCTTTAAGACATGTGAAGGCTTCTATTTTTGACTTGTTTGTTGTTGCCTTTATGTGGATTGACTCTTCATTGTTTTCATTCATACAAGAATGATAAATAGGTATGATTTTAGCATTTGCACATGTTAGGATGAGTTGCTTTCAAGATTTGGGAATGATGTGGACTTTATAGAACTGTCATCCATCCTAATACTGCCATCCTCTTACCTAGAACTGGCAATCCTCGTTCCTATTATTTTGGCCTTCTGACTTCTTTATTTCTAATGCTTTACTTATTCATTCTTTAATATTGTTGTGCCTTTCTTTAATGAATAAAAAAAACATTTTTTTTGGTGAGGATGAGTATTATGCATATTTGAATCTTCATCCTCTTCGCGAGACCATCCTCAGGAATTTCAATCCTCCAAATTTGAATATGATTTTTCTCCTTTGTGTTTTAATGATTAATAACCTATTTTCTTATATGAATTCACTCAAAAACACATATTAGTCATTAAACACAATCATAATCTTTTAAACAATTTTGTTATCATTAAAACCATTATTGAGATTTTGTCTCAACAGATAGGTTGTTGTTGTGACTATGTCTTCCTATTGTGTTGACTATATATCTCTGCTGATAGGTTGATTGGATTATATGATTAATCATTATAATGATTTATTGTGAATAATACGATTATTCTATCAATCATTGAAATTGAATGAATATTCACAAGAAAATGAGTTTGCAATGTGATCGATTTTAAATTTTAATCATGAACTTTGTAAAATACCTTTCTTGAGTGTTCACATGGAAAAGAATAATTTTTAAAGGATCTTATCTTATAGAGAACATTCTAAAAATGTGTATGATACAACTTAAAGTTGTTTAGAACAAATAGTGGATGTATGGTAATTCATGTATGCTTAATGTAAAGAGTAAAGGTTAGAGAATTCACATACAACAAGTATCATGTGTCACCCAATGTGGACTAGTTCAGTTCTCACATCTATTAAATTTTCAATATAATGTTTTAGAGAATGTTTGATTCTTAGCATTTTTACTTTAAATCACTCAGTAGCTTACAATCTACATTCGCTTAACTTCAAGAGGCTTATAACTTGTATTTTCTTAGCCTCAACAGACTTACAAGATTTTCTCTTAATCTAACATAAAAAGGTTTACTTGAATAAATTAAAAGAATATGAAAGAGATTTGTGGAACATGTTTGTATCTAAAGATAAATGAGATGGATAGATATAAAAAAGACACTAAAAATATCCATATATATGTTTTTGATGAAGATATTATGATACTTGCATTTAAAAAGTGGATTATGGTTCAAATATAATCTCTAGAGTCTTCAAGCTTTGATTCTTCTTGTATTTATAAGTGATGGAAGCTTTTCATCAATTTGAATACTAATACGGCCGTTGGACATATTTTCCAATGCACCTAATTAACAATATGATTGTTTCTCCATAATATAGATTGATATCCTTTGTATTTGTGAAAGATTAGAATGTTCTCTTTGGTTCAGAACGCTCTTTACCTTAATATAAGATGAATCAAATGAAGATGCACAATGAATAGTTATTTAATTGTTGGTAGTAGGTAGCTTTATTGTAATTGCATAAATGTCTTTTGTGTTGTACTTTTGATCTCTTGTGCAAGGTACTTGTGGCAACAATTTGTTAAATTTTTTTTTAGAATGGCCTAATGAATATTTCTTCAATGGGCTTTTAATTATTCAAATTTGTTTTTGCTTAATAGTTACATGATGAGCCATGTGAGTAATTAAAGTTTAACTGGTTACTTATCCAGGTTGATCCATTTTATCATTGTCCTTTATTAAAATTAAAAGAACTTATTTTTGATTATTTTGCAACACTTCAATAAATTGAATAAAGCAAAATAAAAGTTGGAATAAATAATCTCTGCAGGACTAGGCAAAAATTCAAGGAAACAAATGTGCAGAGCAGCAACTGGTTCATTAAGGGATGCATTCATGGTGAAGGAAACAATACTTTAGTTTAATAAATCAAAAGCTGCACAATTAGATAATATTATCAAAACAAATTCTTCTAAAGAAACATCTGATGTAGCTAAATATCTCTAACAGAGGGGGTTGAAATAATTTTTAAGTATTTTAAAAACTATCCTCTCGCAGAGGATGACAAGCCCGAGGATGGGTTTTTCAAAACCTTCATATTTGAGCTGAGCTAAAGATTGAGAGAGAAATATGAGATTGACACACACAGTTTTTATACTGGTTCACCCAATGGATGCTACATCCAGTTCTCACACTCTTGTGAGATTTCACTCATGTTCAAACAGATCAACCTCTCACAAAAGATGATTACAACTTGTGTCTTCTTAAGCTTCACCAAGCTTACAATCAGATTTCCAATATTTCCAAGTATATCTCAAGTGGAAATTACAATGTGATATGAGAGTGATTGATTCTAAATACTTTCTCAAAGGATTTACAAAGATCTAATGTAGGATTGTAGAAAGTATGAAGAGATGATGGATGTTGCTTATTAAAAGCTTTAAGATCCTTGATCTTTTTAATGCAATGTTGTTGTGTATTTAATACTGAAGAGCTTGCTGCCTTTTATAAAGGTCTTATGATGTTCATTTCATATGTCAAGCTTTTTATGACCGTTAGAAAATTCATTCAAAAATGTCATAGTTTTTTCTTATAATTACGAAACTACCATCCAATTGTCCTTGGACAGATGCAATCCATCCTCAATTGAGAGAGATTTTATCTCAACAACATCAAACACCTTCATCATATTCTCTTGCGTTTCATCCCACACAAAAGATAAAAAAACCTAGAAAACCCAAAAATCATCAATACCCATAATCATCATTATCATTATATACTTCTCTTTTTCCTACTTCTTTTGAACTAAAACACCAACACAAATCTTGAAGAAATTTTTAAAAAATGGTCAACCAAAGGCACAATAAGAACCTTTTTCAATTATCGAAATCCACCCATTTATAAAAGCTAGGTAAAGAGCTCTACCAAGCGATTGTTTACTCCTAGAAAACAAACCCTCACTACAACACTATTGATTAGTGACTCGAAGAGATTCCCTCTGAGGCTCATCCTTTTTTTGCTTCTCCAACCTCATATCCTTTTTTTCTCTTATATTTTCCTTTTGAACCTTTTCCACTTGTTTTTCGTAGTCTCTCCAAAGTTGAGTTAGCTTTGCTTTGGATTCCTTACGGTCTATCAGAAATTGCTTATAGTTTTCATGATAGTTTTCATGATAGTTATTTTGGTGGGAGTGAGATGCTCGTGTGAACGTGGCAATGTCTTCCACAACGTTGCTTGAAATTAGAATGCGTAGTAAACCCTAATTTGATCATCTGATTTACAAATCACTACAACACCATTATTAGTTATCTTAGTTTAAACGATGACGTATCAGGTCCCTCAACCTCCGATTCACTTTTGTCTTTGGAGAAACTTGCAGAAGGAGGGAAAAAGGGTTTGTTGTTGTTGTTGTTAGAAAAAGGGTTGAAAAGAGAGAGATGACGAAGGAAATAAGATGGGAACGATGGAGGTAATGAACGTTGGGTATGGAGATGGAGCTCGATTTGACAATTTATTTTTAGGATTTATATATAATTTAAAAAAAACAATTTTAATATTTCAGTATTTTATTTATTAAACTATATATTTTGTTATTCATATATATATATATATATATATATATATATGATTAAATACATTTTTAGTTCTTATATTTTGTCTATAACTTTTAGTTTTTCCATTTTAAATTTGAGTTGTAGTCCCCTATTTCTCATAATATGAAATCATTTTGGTCCTTTCTATATTTTTGATGATGTGGTTATTTCATTAATGGTGTGATAGTGATGTTGTATTAATCAATTGAAAAAAAAAATGAAAATACATCAATATTTAATTTTGATTTCATTATTAATAATATTATTTATTAAACTATATAGGGCCATTCCATTATTTAACTCTTTCAAATAATACATGTTTAATAACAATTTAATTTCGGTGACCAAATCAATATAAAATGTTTTTCTATTGATATTAAGCCTAAATGGACAACAATTGGCAATTTTCGCGTAGATGTCAATATCACACAACAAATTGGCAATTAAGATATTACAAAGTCAAATCTACCTAAAGAAAACAACCACTAATTTTTGGTGTCATATGGAACATAGGCAATTACCACTTCTATAAGCTGATTACAAAGTCATAATGGCCTAGTGGATCTTGACTTAATGAATCATGCATGGAGGGTGAAATAAAGCAACATGGTTGGTCTCAAGTTTGAAGAAGCATACAAAGGAAAATTACCTACCCTACTTGCCATGCCAATCACCAAAAACTTCCTTTTACATCTTTTGATTTATTTAATCCCTTCATTAATTCTTTATTATTGTTGGCATGCCATTACAAAAGTAGTAGGTTTCATATTGATACTTTAGGTAAACACTTTTTTAATTTCACAAAACCAATTAAAAAATTACTTCCTATGTCCCGTTTCGGATGTGCTTTAAAGTTTTGAAACATGAATTATTTAAGAAATATAATTTATATTATATGTTTTTATAAAAATATTGTTCCTATAAGATACTAAATAAATAATGGTTTAGATATGTAAAAGAAAAAAAAAAAATAATACTCAAGTATTATTATAACTATGCTTCTATGTTTGTTAAAGAGTGTATTAAGATAAATCCAAAACCTTCGTAGAAATCTAATATTAATAGTTGACTTTATTAGAATAAATTATATTTCTAATACTATAAAGAGTGATAATAATTAGTCTTTTTCTTTGTCTTGCCATTGAAGAAAAGCGGAAATGAAACTTTTTATGAGTATATAAAAGCAGGTATTATGAAATCTAGGCAATGATTTTGTTGTCATAATGAACACATGCAAATATTAATCATCATAACAACTAATAAATTGACTACAAAAAAATACTTATAAAAGAGTTGCAAGTATTTTACATATAGTACTAATATATGGAGTGTGATTGTCGATTGAGTAATAGTGTAGTAACATATATTCCCAGGCTGTGATTCAATAGTTAGTAGTGCAAATAAACTAAAAAACAAGGAACATAATAAGAAATTAAGAGAAAATTGATAAAATAAAATAAAAGAGGTCACAACCCACAAGAGCTAGGAAACTATAGTGTTCAATGTACAAAATAGCTATTAGAAGTAAGACTCTACTAATTTGTTTTTTAATAAATAAATTTTGATATAAAACCTAAACATTTTTTTTATCTTATATCATGACAACTATAAGGTTACTAGCGTCAAGCAAATAGAGCCACTTATGTTTTGACAAAAAAGTCTACATGTGAAGTTAATGAAAACATTTTTTTTATTTATTTAAATCGTCGTTTAGATATTTTGTATTTGTCAGTATTTGTTTATTTGTTTTTTTTATTGTGTTAATGTATGTTAATCATAAATATTAATTTTTGTGTGTAATTTTAATATTTTTTTTGTCTTTGAAAGTCACTCTATCAATTTCAAAATCCAGCAATTTCAAAAAGAAAAATAACT
>JBBPBT010000770.1:1694120-1707108 GCA_037974875.1 Cicer bijugum | reverse complement strand
TTGGTATATCTTTCATAATTTTTAAAATTAAAAAAAATGATAATTTAATATATTTCAAATAACCTCAGATATAATTTTATAATACAGAATCATCTAGATATATTAATTATTTATATGTTATTAATTAAATTAAAAATATTAAAAAAATTATAAAATTGAAAGTTAAATTTTCATATTATTTTATCTCAATTTTATAGTGTTAATCACTCTAAATAATCGTATCATATAATATATAAAATATTTTTTATTTAATTAAAAAAAATTGTATGGAAACTGTCAACTTTTTAAAATATAATTAATTTCGTTAATTAATATAAATAAAAAGACTAAAATTATAATTAAATAAAAATTTTAAAAGCAATAGTTTGATTTAGTAGTAAAATAAAATAAATTTTTACAGAAATAAAATAAAAAGAAATACATAAAAATTGTTTAACTCCCAACTGTCACTGGTTCTCTTCCTTCCTCCACTCTCTCATCTTCCATTTTCCAAATCTCCCATTAACTAACCCCTTTCCTCCAACTTCATCGTTTTTTTTTTTTTTTATCAACTTAAGCCTTTTCATATTCACATCACCATCATGCTTTCTCGCAAACTCTTTCAATCTCAGCCGTCCACGTCAGCATCACATCTTCCCCCACCCCTACCTCACCACCACAACCACATCTTAATTCCTCTCCTCGCCGTCACCGCCGCCATACTAACTCTCCTCCTCCT
Source organism: Cicer bijugum (assembly GCA_037974875.1). Taxonomy (NCBI): domain Eukaryota; kingdom Viridiplantae; phylum Streptophyta; class Magnoliopsida; order Fabales; family Fabaceae; genus Cicer; species Cicer bijugum. The sequence goes on along the minus strand of JBBPBT010000770.1, from coordinate 1,706,390 downwards.
CCTCACCTTCCTCTACCGCCGCACCAGAAAAAAACGCACCGCCCCACTCTCCTTCACCACCGAAAACCCTCCCCACCGTTTCTCCTACTCCCTCCTCCGCCGCGCCACAAACTCCTTCTCAACTCCCCTCGGCCATGGCGGCTTCGGCACCGTCTTCTCCGGGAAACTCCCTTCTCCTTATTCAAAACTTATCGCTGTTAAGCTAATGGATACTTCTTCTCTCCAAGGCGAACGCGAATTTCACAACGAACTCTTCTTCTCTTCAAGGCTTCGTTCTCTTCATATAATTCCACCGTTAGGGTTTTCGTCTGATCCTAAACGACGTCGTTTTCTACTCGTTTACCCTCTCATGCAAAACGGCAATCTTCAAGACGCGCTTTTGAAACGTAAGTGCTCTGAACTTTTTGATTGGAGCAAAAGATTTGAAATTGTTTTGGATATAGCTAAGGGACTTTGTTATCTTCATTGTTCTGATCCTCCTGTTATACATGGAGATATTAAACCTAGTAATATTCTTTTGGATTCTGATTTTGTTGCTAAAATTGGCGATTTCGGACTTGCTCGGTTGAAATCGGAGCCGGTTAGGGTTGATGTTGAGCTTTTCGATGTTGATACTGATGATGAAATGAAGAAAAGGAATGATGAATTGGATTGTGGTGGTGTTGGGGTTGTTATTGATGATTGTGGATCGATGGAGAGTGTGCATACCGGATTTTTTGAAGAGGGTAATTTGGGTGTGGAGCAATCTCCGGTGGCTTCGCCGGAAACTGTCGAGATGAGAATGACTATGTCGATGGCGGAGGTGGAAACGTTGCCGGGGTTTGAGAAGGGTAGTGTGAAGAGTGAGAAGGGTGTTGTTGTTGAGGATGTTAAGAGAAATGGGAAAGGGTTATCGAGTAATTCGGTTAGGGATTGGTGGTGGAAAGAGGATAATGAGGTTGCGGGTTTGACGCCTGTTGGTGAAGGTAAGAAGGTGAAGGATTATGTGATGGATTGGATTGGAAGGGAAGTGAAAAGTGAAAAGGGTGAATTGGTGAGAGGGAAAATAGAGGTGAAAGAGAAGAAGAAGGAGAAGAAGAACAGGAAGCAGAAGTTGGAATGGTGGGAATCGATGGATGAGGAAAATGTTGTTGGAGTGACGAGGAAGGAGAAGAGAAAGTCGGTGAGGGAATGGTGGAAGGAGGAGTATTGTGAAGAGGTTGCAAAAGGGAAAAAGAAGAAGAATAAGAAGAAAAAGGGTGTAGAGAGTGATGATGTCATTAGCAATGGTGAAAATTGGTGGATGAGTGATGATGCATTATACGGGGAAAGAAAGAAAGGAACAAGCAGAAATAGAAATAATCGCGGTAGTGTGGATTGGTGGTTAGATGGGTTTAGTGGCGAGTTATTGAGAGCACGTCGGAATAGCTTCGATTCAGCTAGTGGAGAGATTCCAAAGAGTGGTGGTGTGAGTAGTACTCCAAGTATGAGGGGAACTGTTTGTTATGTTGCTCCTGAGTATGGCTTTGGCGAAGACGTATCAGAGAAGTGTGATGTTTATAGCTTTGGTATCTTGTTGCTTGTTATCATTTCCGGGAGACGTCCACTACAAGTGACCGGTTCACCGTTATCGGAGTTTCAACGAGCTAATCTTTTGTCGTGGGCACGCCATTGTGCGAGAAATGGGAAGCTCATCGAGCTGGTTGATGAATCTATTCAGTCTTTGAACAAGGAGCAGGCTCTGATCTGCATCAAAGTGGCTTTGCTTTGTTTGCTTAAGTCACCTGCTCGGCGTCCTTCAATGAAGGAGGTTGTCGGAATGCTTAGTGGGGAGCTCGAGCCGCCTCAATTGCCTGTCGAGTACTCACCTTCAACCCCTTCACGCTTCCCATTCAAATCTAGGAAGAAAGCTCGGTAAGTTGGTTAATAGTTACTATCAGATAACCTATTTTCAATGACAGATTAATGTAAAAAGATTTAGGAGAGAGGAGCTATGTTCTCACCATTTGAGTTCACTTTCTCTTTCTCTTTTAGGTTGTTTTTATTCTTGTTTACCATTTTAGTCCTAGTCTTTCAATTTTCCTTGTGTTGATAGTTGATACCCTTACAGGTTACAGTTTGGAGTTTGATCTGTGTACATTAACTTAATTCACATATTATTTTTTTCATACTGACTTGTAATATAGTCTATGTCAACAGTTTAGTGATTGAACTCATTATTTTTGAAATAGTATTCAGAAAATTTTCCCAAATTTACATTTTTACTTCTTAAAGTTACTTGTTTGTTGTGTCAATTATTCATTACAGATTTTGTAAATTTTGTCAAGACTTTACATTTTACTTTGATAATTTTTCTGGCTCTGGGAGGAGCCATATTATTCATACATGTTGCAAGAGAACATTGGAATTTGAAGATTCTAAGTAAAAGCAGAATCTTCCTGATGTATTAAAGATACACCAACTTGTTCCTTTGTAATGGTAGTAACCCATGTTTCAAACACAGATCTAAAGAGAGTGCCAATAATAGAAAGATTTGAGGATAGAGTACTTTAATGAATATGTATTTAACATAGTTCCTTTGATGCATGTTTCTATTTTAATTATATCCATCTCAATATCATGACTAATTATTTGGTTCAAATATGCTAATAATCTTTGTTTGTCATTGAATCTGAGCTTATAGATACGTTTTGGTATGTACGGACAAAGGAGCTATTAAATAATTACCAACCAGTTTAATGGAATGAAGCAAATATGACATTAAAATGGCATTAATTTAATTGATTCTAAAGATCTAAAATTGATTTTGAGATATTTAGTTACTGTTAAGTAGAATTGATTTTGTTTTCAAAATTGATTCTCACTTGAAATTAAAATTTGTATCTATTGAGTTCAAATGTGATTTTTATACTGAAATTTATTGTTTAGTTCACTTTTAAAGAAATATATTTAAGCATAATTTTTTTAATATTAAACTATTTTTTCATTTTTAAGTTTTGTTTTGCCATTTAATAGTCTTAAGATCAATATGATATGGACAAGTGATACGTTTATGATGGACAACTTTTCCTTTTGAAGCCCATATTAGTTTATATTTCCATTGGAAGCCCATAATAGTTTACATATACCCTTTACACTTAATCCTCTCTCAACTTTTCTTCTCCTCTAGCACATTAATACATCATACAAAACTTTTCCTAAAAAGAAAAAATGAAGGAGAAAGAAAGATAGAAGAGGAAGGAGGATGACAATGGGGTATGTTATAATCGTTATTATAAGGATGGAAAGAGGCTGGGCCGATTGTGAATCATTGTAACTATTTTTTTTTATGTAAATAGTGTCTTCTGTTTTCTTTTTAATAAATGGAGAAGATATCAATTCATATTTATCATGTATATGTTATTCATGTCATCTATATTTAAAATGTTTACAAAGGTGAAATAGCTATGATCAATTATAGATTCAACTTTGATTTAAAGAACAAATAACAATATATTAATACGAAAAACTTGTTAATCCATTTTCCTTGGAGACTAAGGTTTGTAAGCCCAAATGGAGGTAATCCATGCAGACAAGCTAATATATACCAATATACCATTAAGATATCAGCTAATAGATTATTTTTTTCGGTCAAAACACATATTTTTATATAAGCTAATAGAATATTTTCATTCTAAGATATATAAAGCTAATATAAGACAAGTTACTACGTGGAAGGCAGAGACAAATATAAATTCTTTTTTATGTGTTTAAAGAGTCTGAAATTTTTTTCAACTTTAAACTAAGATATCATATTCTCTACATGAAATTTTTTTATCTACTTGGAGAGTGTAAATTTCAAATTTTATTGAGAATATTCAAATTCCTCGTATAAATATGATTTTTCACTAAATTTTCAAATTTGAATTGAAAGTTAATTTTATGCACGTAAAATTTTATATAAATATAAAATTATCTAATATATTATTAAGATATATCAAAATTGATATCTTATATACTTATCGTTAATTTTTATAAATTTCAATAATATTTCAAATGATTTAATATTATTTTATAAAAATTTACATGCATAATATAATATTATATAAATTTTGAATCTAACAATTAATTTTGAAGAAAGAAGCAGAGAGGATGGAAAGAGATTGAGAAAAATTTAAATTTAAATTATCCAACTTCTTATATCTCCACCTTACATTCTCTTCCAATTACCAATAAAATATATCTCATCTCATTCCTTTGTTTTCCAAATATGACATTTATTTTATAAGACAAATAGTATTAAAACACTAAGCATGAAGCATAAGGTCTGTCCCACATGACTAACCTAACCTTAATAAATTCTTCTCACCATCGTGCAAATCTCTTACAAATCTTCATTTATTTTTTTAGTCAATGCTTCTAAGAGTTCCTTTGATTGTTAAGTTATGATAGAGACAAATAAGATAACACAATATTCTTTTATTATGTTTTAGTTTTTAGTAGAGTTGTTGTATCAAACAAGCTTATTTCAAACAAAAGGTAACCAGATAAGTCTAAAATGTATATCCAAGTTTATTCACAAAATATAAATGTCATAAATAGATTGACTATTTTCTTTCTCATCTCAAGTAGATCAATGCTATTGGAATTGTTCACCTGTCCAATAATTAAAATTAAAATATTAGAATAAATTACGGTATCACAACTCTAATTATATCTCAATATCGTAATTATAAATTCTATAATGTATATATTTCTACATACACATTTGATACGATACACTAATATATAATTATTTATTAAAATTAAATAAAATATTAACATTATTATAAAAAATCTAAATTAAGAACTGAAATATATATATGAATATGAATATTTCAATTGAACAAATTATAATAATTTTTCAGTTCCACTAGTGCATCAAGAATTTCAAAACTAAAAATAATATAATGTAATTAAATTTAATATTTTAATTTCAAAATAAATTATGATGATTTTTCGATTTCACTCGTACAAGTTTAAGATTCTGACACATATCACATACAGAGACACACATAAAGTATTTGATTGTCCGTACTTCATAGATTAAAATTCGTTGAATAAACTACAATCAAATTCAAAATTATAAATTATAACCATGATAAAGTTTTGCATAAGTGCAATTTAAAACCAAAATTTTCATATAATGTTTATAAAGAAAGGATTTTATACCTCACACTGGACACTTTGGAGCAATATTCCATTGACATATGTTGTAACACAACTATCAACTTCAAGTCCCTCTTCAAGTAATAATTTTAGTAACTTTGAAAGTTTGATCCTTTCATCTCTTAAACAACTTGTAATTTCAATCCCCAAAATACCATTATTCTCGTGGACATTGAATTTGTAAGATGCAATAAGATTGCATTGGTCAATGTTTTCCATCTTAGAATTAATGGAAAATTTATTTAGTTCATCTCTTTTGGCACTAAGCTCATTGATATTATTCTTCATGTGTTTTATGTATTTCACAGCCTGGGTCACGTGGTCAGATATTGAACGTTTTCCCTGAAAATTCCATCACAATGTTAACCCTTTAAAATTAGGGCCAAACAAATTGTTTAAAATCATCAAAAATTCTAGCGACAATTATTGATAAAATTTTTAGGAAAAAATAGTTTGTAACTCTTCTTGTTTTTATGAATAAAACAATGACATAACTAACGTCACATCAATATAAGATAAATATTTATTTTAATATATTTTTTATGAAATCAGTATTATTTAAGTCACTATCTCAGTTATAAAAATAAAGACGGTTATAAGTATTAATATTTACATCTAAGAGACGAGTTTATGATAGTTGAAATTGTAAACTTTTTTTTAAAACTAGACCATAATCTATGTTAAAATTTACCACAATCAAAGAGTAAGTTCAACAAAACTAAATTAGATCACCACAACCCAACCACAGAAAAAACAAAGGAGAGAGTAGAACCTAAAGATAAAAGATCACAAGATTCACAAACAACTCCTAATTAATAGATATTTGAGCAAAACAAATCTCTTGATAGCATTGCATCCGGTCTAATAATTACATTTGTGAGTTGAGTTGAGCTAATGTTTACGGTCTAATAATTACATTTATAAGTTGAGCTAATGTTTACGAATGTTTCAAAACATACTAGTATATATTCTAGTAAAATAGATTGATATCCATGTCTTTTTTCATATGAATATTTTCTTTTCTCTATGCATATGCATATATATTTTCTTTTCATTGAAGTTCTTGCAAAGGGTTTGGATCCTATAAAAATTAATTATATAATTGAGACAAGAAATTTTACAAGTTATTAACGAAGAGTACTCTTTTCCAAAAAAAAAATAAATAAATAAAGAGTATTTTTTTTCCAATAAAAAAGATGAAGGAAAAACATATATAGATATATCACCTTGATGAATTCAAGAGGAAGTAAGGATCGAAGAGATGAACAAAACATAGCCATTTCTTTTCTCCTTTGCCTCTCAATCACCTTATGAACCACTTTATTCTTCATTTGTTGGTTGCAATTATCATGATTCTTAATAGCCTCATCAAATATTTTGTTAGGCTGGCTACTACTAAAATTGAATATTTTATCACAATCATTGACTAACAAAGAATCATAGTCATCAAGAATAAGATCTTCAAAGATTTTGTGTTGTTGATTGTGAGGACTATTAGAAAAATGAATGACATTGCCTTGGTGTAAAGGAAACATGCTATGATCCATTATATGAGCTCTCTAAATAATTATTTTAATTTTTGTGATTATGGAAGGTATTGAAGTAAATTCTTATTTCGTTTGAGTAATCAACTAAGTATTTGTAGCTAGGGTCTAGGTTATATGATGATGTCATATGTCAATAATTGCTTAATTGGTATGTAATTTGCCTCCCTTATTTTAATCATCGAGCAAATTTTACCTATTTTATCTTTAATACCTCATTATCAACACTCTATCATTTTAACATATCATTAATCCTTTAAAAAACACTCTAATTCTACGATACAGAGACATAGTAAAATAGAAAAATAATGTGTTTGATCACTATATTCTGCTGCGTTGTGGCGTTGCAGTTTTTTAATGTGAATTACAAATATTATTGTGGCCATTCCCACATAATAATGTAGTAATTTCATCATAAAAATTATATTAAGTGGTTCAAATTATTGAAAATTCTACTTGATGATGGTTTATGAGTTATACACATGAAAAGTCATAATTTAATGGGAATGACTTATAAGTTATGCATATAAAAGTCATATCTTTAAATTTCTCAATTTTTCAGTATACAACATTTATAGTAGAAGAGTAAGATTTTGGCTAGAGGGCCAAATTGGTTATGCATTAGGTGACTAACATTTTTTACTTTTTAGAAAAGTAAAATATGTCAAAAAAATTTCTTATATTTTGGAATTAGAGCCATATTTACCTCTACTTTGTTGGTTCTTCGATTTTTCAATTTTTGCTATTTTATGACTTTTAGAACATTTTATTTCAAAATGTCAAACAAAATCTTTAATTAATTGATTTTATGTTTTTTCAGTGATTTAAAGTACATGAAATTATGTATGAAACTAATAGAAAGAAATGGGTGGTGAAACGGGTTGGAAATGGGTCAAATTGAACCGCTCAAGGTTGACAATTTGGTTGCAAGCTATGCTTGTCCTATAAATGTGTTTTATGTCATGTTTATATCTTTCTACGTTTCCTTTTTATAGTTATTTTGAGTACAAAGAATCAAATTGAAATAAATTTGTATCATGCGTATATTAAATTGAGGCATAATTTATGTTTTGATTGTGCAATTATATGAAAAAAAATTATCATTAGACTACGTCTTAAAAGGGATAATTTTGTTATTCTCATATAATTTAGTTTTTATGTCTAGTGATTTTTATAATTTTAATTAGTTTTGGATTAGTCACAACACCCTTAATTAGTTAAAATTATTATTAAATTTTTAAGATCACATAAAGCATTAAACGTAATATTGTAATTACATATATGTGCTATGGTGAATTTTATCTCAATTTTTTTTATTGTAGCTTGTTCACACAAATTATGAATTGGTATATAATTTAATAGTTTTATCATAAAGTAAAGTTGTTGAGACAAAATCTCTCCAAATTGGTTTTAATGATAATAAAATTAATGAAAAGATTATGATTGTGTTTTAAACACTAATTTGTGCTTTTGAGTGTATTCACATAAGAAAACAGGTTATCATTCATTAAGGAAAAAGAAAAAAATTCTAAGTTAAATGCTAAGTATTGAAAATGTTGAGGATGACCTCACGAGCTGCAGATCTGCATCGTCGCTGGTTTAAATTCATTCAACAAGGGGAAAAATAATATTAAAGAATGAATTATTTGAATTCATTCATCAAAGGCAGAATAGTACTAAAGAATAAATTATTCAACAAGAGCAGAATGGTATTAAAGAATGAATTGTTGATTCATTCAATAAAGGCAAAATACTATTATTTTAAAGAAATGACTTTGAAGAAAAGTTGCAAGAATACAAAAGAAAGGCACGATGAATGATGATATTACCATGTGCCTATACTCAACTTTTTGGAATACATCCCAACACTTTATGAAAGCAACTCATCATAGGCAAAAGACTACATGTATTGTTTTGTGATTCAAAAGAATTATAAAATCAAATATTCAAAAAGGCAACAACAAAACTTGTCCTAAATAAATGGATCACATGTCTTAAGGCAAGAGAAGAAGACTTCACGTGAAGCCTTCACAAGGTCTTGAAGAAAGGAATTAAAAAGACATCACATGTAGCAATAAGGCATTAAATGGAGGAGAGATAAAAAGCTAACATGTGAAGTTTTTCAAGACATGGAAGCAAGAGAAGGAAAAAGACAACACACAACATTCAAACCTTAAAACAAGGAAAGAGAATAGGACATCTCATGTCCCCAAATGCCAAGAAACCAGCTACCTCGTACTAAAATATGGAAGGCATATTTCAAATGAGCTGAATGGTATTTTTGTAATTATGAAGAAAAACATTGGCATTTCTCAAATGGATTTTCCAACGGTCATAAAAGGCTTGGCTTATGAAATGAACATCACAAGAACTCAATAAATTGCAGCAAGCTGATCTTCTTCAGCACACAACACACTTGCATAAAAAGATCCATCATCTTAAAGCTATCAAGAGCAAAACACCCTCACTTCTTACTTTCTTTGATCCTACACTATATCTTTGTAAATCTTTTGAGAAAGTATTAAGTATCAATCACTCTTATATCACTTTGTAATTTCCTTGTGAGTTACACTTGGAAATATTTAGAAATTGATTGTAAGCTTGGTGAAGCTAAAGAATACACGATTTGTAATCATCATCGGGTTGAGGATTGATCTGTTTGAAAGTTAGTGAAATCTCACAAGGGTGTGAGGTCTAGACGTAGCCATCTTTGGGTGAACCAGTATAAAATTGTGTGGTTGTCTCTCTTATTCTACTCCTACTCTTTTGCTTAACTTAGATCTAACAAGTTGAAAAATCTCATCCTCGAGCTAATCATCCTCAGTGAGAGGATAGTTTTTAAAACACTTGTAAATTATTTTTAAACAGCAAAATCCCTATTCAACCCCCTCTTCTAGTGATATTTAGCTACATCAATTGGCATCAGAGCAAGGTTCTCTAAAAAATACACCTAATAGTGTAAGAGAAAAAGATCCAAAAAGAAAAATGTCAAAAGCTAAGTATATTCCTGAAGGATCTTTAGATACCTTGTTGGCACTATAAAGGATCTCATCTCACAACTGTAAAAAGGATCTTTAAATACCTTGTTGGCACTATAAATCTGGGAATATGGTACAAGAAGTGCTTTAATCTTGATCTTAAAGCCTATTGTGATGCGGACTACACGGGAGACAAAGTTGAAAGAAAAAGCACAAGTGGGGCTTGCCAATTTCTTGGAAAATCACTAATAAGTTGGTCATGCAAAAAGCAAAGCACCATTGCTCTTTCAACCACTGAAGCAGAGTATGTATCAACAGCTCAATGTTGCTCACAACTACTATGGATCAAAAATCAACTTGAGGATTACTCACTAAGGTACACAAAAATTCCCATCCTCTGTGATAATACAAGTGCGATAAATCTTTCTAAAAATCCCATTCAACATTTTCGATCTAAGCACATTGAAATTAAACATCATTTTATAAGAGATCATGTGCAAAAAGGGGATTTAGAACTAATTTTTATCGACACTAAAAATCAATTAGCAGATATTTTTACCAAACCTCTCCAAGAGGATCGGTTTAAATTTATCTTAGAGAACTCTCCATCATAAGTGTTTCAAAAGTTATTTAAATAATTTATTTCTGCTGTTTTTTATTTTATTGTTTGGTTTTTATTATTTTAATATTGTGTGATAAATATTTTGCAAATTTGATCCCTAAAATAAAGTAAAAAAAAATTAAATAGGGGGACTTTAGGCCTTTTATGTGAAACCTCCTCTTGATGAATCAATCAAGGCCATGTGCATGCTTCCTTTTACCCATTGGTCAAATGGCTGACACGTGATAAATACTCTCCATTCCTCATAAATGCGCAGTTTGCATTAAAAGCAGTCCATCATGAATCCCACTCCAATCAACTTCCTTTTCTCTCTCTCATGTTTCTGATCTCTTGTCCTTTCTCTCTCCATCAGTCAATCAACCTTTTACTCCTCTCACACGTTTTCAACTTCCCTCTCATTTCTCTCACACATTTAATTTTTTGTTCTCTCTCCTTTTATTATTTTTAATTCAAATTTCCTTCTCTCTTTTTTTTTTTTCTTCTTATTCCTTGAAATTGTTTTTCTCTCTTCGTTTTTAATTCATTCTCTCTCTGTGTTTAATTTTCTTCTCTCTCTCTTCCATACGTTTCTCTCTCCAAAGATATTCAGTTTCACTTCCTTTCTCCCTTCACGAATTCCATTTTCTTCTGGTTTCGCTCTCTCAACAACAATGACACGCATCAAAACTACTGCCAAGCGAAAAATGCGTCCTTTTGATATATGCAGTATATGGTCACTCGAAACTTGGTATACAAGATGCTGGAGCACACTGTTTTGTTGAAACTTGGTATATGCAGTATATGGTCACTCGAACTTCTGTCCTTCAAAACATCCTGATAAATCCTCAAAAACCTCTCATAGCTTCAAACCTTCCTCCCATGTGTGGGATTTATCACAACATTTGTGTTCACTCGATCGCTCCTCACGCTGGTAGTTATGAAAAAGTTATAGAACTTGACATTCTGATCCTTCATCATTTGTTAACTGGAACACCCCTTCATCTGGGCAATATCATATTCAGCTATATGTTGAATGCTGCCATTGTAGGTCGATCAACTCCTTATGGGATGATCTTGACCAAAATATTTAAGTTCTTTAAGGTACCACTTGATGATGAAGAGCGCATTCAGTGCAATAATTTCTTTTCTATGAAAAACATCAAACAAATGCGCATTAATCTGCCTGAGCAAAACCCCATCTCAAGGAAAGAAAAAACTGCCTCAAAGAAACAAAAATCTGCCTCTCCGTTATCTCACTCTCGCACCCCCTCTTTTAACTCTACTGGCTCAACACTTCCTCAATCTACACAAGACAGCAAGGATCCATCAACACATACTGTTAAAGATGATGATGGTGAAGATTTGGCTTTTGATCTGAACGTATCCTACGATCATCATTCTTCCAAAAGTCCTCATAGGAACATGCATGCAAAAGAATCCATTTTACCATCTCAAGTAAGTTTGAACTCATCTTCTATCTCTCCAAATATTGCTTCATCTCATTCTGATCCAAATTTACAAGAAAAATCCAAATCCCCTTTGGCCCCACATTCTGAAAATGTCTCAAAGGATAAGGCTAAAAGCTCAAAATCCAAAAGGGCCCGTGATGATTCAACCACCAGCATGAAATCAGCAGGAACTGAGAACAAAAGGTTTTTTAAGCTACTAAAGACCATTAGGAAAGATCAAAAGAAATTGTTGGATAACTTTTCTCACTTTCAAAAAACCATTAATCAGTTTGGACTCATTTTGGAATGGGTTACCAAACATTTGGGTTCATCGGCTGTTGAAAATGATCAACCTCCTATCCTACCAGCCTAGTTCTCCTTTGCCCCTAACTCTACATCTTCATCATCTGAAGATTACTCTTCCGCTGAATGACTCTGTTTTTAATTTGTTTTATGCTTTTTGATGTTGACTTAATTCAGGGGGAGTCAGATTATGGATTATATTTTGTCTTATGTTAGTTAACTCTTTGATA
>JBBPBT010000770.1:1653626-1679551 GCA_037974875.1 Cicer bijugum | reverse complement strand
TTGTATTTTTTAATCACGTAGAATCTTCCATTTGCAACCACTTAATAAGTAATAATAGATGAGAAAGAGAAGATTTGACAACTAAGCCAATTTTATTTTCAATGTATCTTTAATCAGATTGTATCCGTAAAGAAATTGTTTTCTTAATTTAAAGACAATATTGACAGCATCTTCAAAAGTTAGAACACCTTATTATATTATGTAGTTGTAAATTATTTAATTTTGAAGTTGCATTGTGTTGCACGAATGGGATACTCAATATGATTTCATTATATCAAAAATCTCACAAATCCAAAACAAGTCTAAATAAAAAATAATGTTATTGAAATATAAATATAATACTATATATTAAAATACTAATACAAAAGTGATTCATTTATATTTTATACGACATTATATTTTTTTTTGTTAAGTTATATTTTATATTCCCATGATATTAATTTTAAACAAATATCAAAAGGGTTTCAAGATTGCCTCACAATAGTTTGACCATTAATATAATGTGACTTTATATGAAGCAATGATTACCTCTCTTGATATTTTTTTTGGTACACCGACACATTTCAATATGCACATGATTGTTTCTATCAAAAATTAAAAATTCGATATCATTGTGTTAAATTAAATCCATTGTGCATGGCTGAATTGAAAGAGTTTGTTTAGTTCGACAAATACTATGATCATTGGGAAATGCTCATGGAGAACCTCATTCGATCAAAGGAGTATTGGACTTAGCTGGTTGAGATTGGAATTCCAGTGGTTGCATCTTGTGCCACCCCTGAACAAATCAAGAATGTTGATGAAGAAAGCAAATTAAAAGATCTCCATGCATAGAACTGCTTATTTATAGCAATTAACATGAGCATAATGAAAATAATTCTAAATACACTACGCCAAAAATGACATTTAACAGCGCTCCTTTTACAGCGCTTGCTAAACACAAGCGCTGTTGTAAATATATTTTAAAAATAACGGAGCCTTTTACAACGCTTTTTTTGACAAGCGTTGTAAAACAAGCGCTGTTGTAGGTCATGTGTTTGTGCATAACGTTATAAGGCTTTTACAGCGCTTATCAAAAAAGCGCTGTAAAATGAAGCGCTTTCGCGTATTATTTTACAGCGCTTTTTTCACAAGCGCTGTAAAATACATGCGCTTTCAAATAATTGAACTACCTATTACAGCGTTTTTTTCACAAGCGTTGTAACATACATGAGCTTTCAATCAATTTATCTACCTATTACAGCGCTTTTTTCACAAGCGCTGTAAAATACATGCGCTTTCATTGAATTTAACTACCTATTACAATGCTTTTTTCACAAGCGCTGTAAAATACATCTTTCAAATAATTATATACGTTGGAAACCCTCATATCCTCTACATCTTTCAAATAATTATATATGTTGGGAACACTAATATCCTCTACGTACTGTGCGGCCATCTACGTTGTCTCAGGTATTTTTTAATTTATTTTTGTCAAAAAAATCTTTAGTTTTTTAATAATTGAAAACTAAATATTGTTATATATATATATATATATATTAAATCTCTTCTACACATACCACATGATCTGTTATGTTTTGAAATTGTAAAAAATTATCAAAAACTCATACCACATGATCTGTTCTGTTTTGAAATTGTTAGTTGATATTGGTTTCTTTTTGAAACTTGTTGATATGTTTTGAAAGCTTATTATTTTGGTAACTGCATTTATATAGGTCGTATAATATGGATAGGAAATGGATGTCTGTCAATCGATTGTCAAAAGAGTATGAAATTGGAGTGAAGGAGTTTGTTGAGTTTGCAGTGAAGAATACAAAAGATCCAAATAGAGTAGTTTGTCCTTGTTTAAAATGTTGTTTCGGAAAACGTGTTTGAGAACATGAATTAGAAGGACATCTAGTATATAATGGAATTGATCAAAGCTACACATGTTGGATAAGACATGGTGAGAAAAAAAAAAAGAAACATTAATTTTGAGAATAGTTCGACATATACTTCAACAGACTTCGATACAGATACATATGAGCCGGACCGAGTTGATGAGATCGCAAAAGCAGTTGAAGAAGATCTTCGAGATTGTCCTAAAATGTTTGAAAGTTTGTTGAGTGATGCAGAGAAAGAATTATATAATGGTTGTACTAAATTCACAAGACTGTCGACGATATTAAAGTTGTACAACTTAAAAGCGAGTAATGGATGGTTTGATAAAAGCTTTACGGAATTATTAACACTCATAAAAGATGTGTTGCCAGATGATAATGATCTTCCCAGTCGAACTTACGAGGCTAAACAGATTTTGTGTTCTATTGGCATGAGTTATGAAAGGATTCATGCATGTCCTAACGATTGCATTTTCTTTCAAAATGAATATGAACTACTTAAGGCGTGTCCAAAATGCAATGTCTCTTGATATAAGAAGAAAGAATCTACTCCAGCAAAAGTCGTGTGGTATTTTCCTATAATACCAAGATTTAGGCGCATGTATCACAAAGGAGAAGATTCAAAACACTTGACATGGCATACAGATGAAAGAATTAGAGATGGAATGTTTCGACACCCTGCAGATTCCCCACAATGGGCAAAAATTGATCACGAGTATCCTGAATTCGGGATAGAGTCAAGAAATCTAAGACTTGCACTTTCTACTGATGGAATGAATCCACATGGTCTTCAAAGCATCTCACACAGCACGTGGCATGTGATTTTGGTAATATATAACCTACCTCCATGGTTATGTATGAAGTGTAAGTTTATGATGTTGTCTCTGTTAATTTCTGGACCCAAACAACCAGGGAATGATATCGACGTATACTTGACTCCTCTAATCAAAGATTTAAAACGTATGTGGGAGACATGTGTGGAAGTTTATGATGGGTATAAGAAAGAATGTTTCAATTTGAGGGCTATGTTGTTCGGCACAATTAATGATTTTCCAGCATATGGTAATTTTTCAGGATATAGCATTAAAGGTCAGTGTGCATGTCCTATATGTGAAGAGAGTACAAATTGGATGCAGTTGAAACATTGTAAGAAGAATGTGTTTCTTGGACATTGTAGATTTTTACCTTATAGTCATCAGTATCGTGGGTGGAGAAATGCATTTAATGGAAAATCAGAGGAAGGTAAAGCTCCTTTAGCACCGACTGTATATCAAATACTTGAAAAAGTACAAGGTTTGACCAATAAATTTGGCAAACCTTTTGCGTGAGAGCGGGTCAAAACTGGGTGGAAGAAAAAGTCAATTTTCTTTGAATTGCCATATTGGAAGTCATTGTATATAAGACATTTCCTCGATGTGATGCATATTGAAAAAAATGTATTTGATAGTGTTATTGGTACGTTACTCAATGTTTCAGGAAAGTCTAAAGATGGCATCAACACAAGATTGGACTTGGTCGATATGGGAATAAGAATTGAATTGGCTCTAGTAAAGAAAGGAAATCGCACATATCTTCCTCCAGCCGCTCATACTCTATCTAAAAAGGAAAAAATTGTTTTATGTAAATTTCTACACAAAGTTAAAGTTCCAGAAGGATACTCCTCGAACATTAAAAATTTGGTTTGTATGAAAGACCTCAAGTTAAAAGGTTTGAAGACCCATGATTGTCATATTCTAATGGAGCATTTGCTACCAATAGGTATACGTTCCATTTTACCTGAAAAAGTTCGACTAGCCTTAACTAGATTATGTTTCTTCTTCAGGGGAATTTGTAGTAAAGTGATTGACCCTCAGAAATTACCGACATTGCAGAGGGAAATTGTTGTTACTTTGTGTGAGCTTGAAATGTATTTCCCACCATAGTTTTTTGATATAATGGTTCACCTTACTGTTCATCTGGTTAAGGAGACACAACTTTGTGGGCCAGCTTATATGAGATGGATGTATCAGATAGAACGATATATAAAAATATTAAAAGGGTACGTAAAAAGTAGAAGTTGACCAGAAGGTTGTATTGCTGAACGATACATTGTTGAAGAGGCTGCTGAATTTTGTACTGACTATATATCGTTCAACCGTATCAAGGACAGAATGGGAGCAGGCACAATGAGGTTCAACCGTATGTTACAATACACATGGATCAGTTATCTCGTTAGAACATGAATAGGAATCAAAATTGGATAACTCGAGAGCACAATCAAAGTTTTATAACATGGTTAACAAATCACATAAAGTCAAAATTTGATATAGACCCCGGATCAATTTCACAGAGATTGAGGTGGCTAGCAAATGGTCCGAGCTTACATGTCTTTTCTTACATTGGTTATGTTATTAACGGCTACACATTTTATACCAAAGAATAAGATGATGAGACCACTATGCAAAATAGTGGAGTCACTCTCGTAGCTGAAGCAATGCATGTCTTAAGTGCAAAAGAAAAAAACCCAATATATGCAAATCTATCATATTTTGGGGTTATTGAGCGCATATGGGAGTTAGACTACACAACGTTTCGTGTTCCAATATTTGGTTGCAAGTGGGTCGATAATAATAATGGCGTTCAGATTGATGAGTCAGGATTCTTGCTTATCGATTTTAATAGGGTGGGATACAAAGACGAGCCTTTTATTTTAGCGTCGCAAGCTCAACAAGTGTTTTATGTCACTGATCCTTCTGATGATAAATGGTCTGTTGTCCTATCGACCAATAAAATAAGTGATGATAACAATAATGATGTAGATGTTGGTAATGATCTTTTATTTGCAACATTACAACAACCACATGAAATTGATTCAACTGATGATGGTTTATATCTTAGAGATGATCATGATGAGGGAATTTGGATTAATCCATAGTTTCGTATTGTAAATGGACAAACAAATGTGAATCTTACCAGGAAAAGAAGAAGGGCATCTTAATGTACATGTTTAATTGTTTTATATAAGCCATGTATGTAATCGGAATTATTGTTGTATATCTTTAATTTAAATTTTTGTTGGTGCTTATTTTCTATTCTAGTTTTATTCAGGAAGGAGATTCTTTGAAACCTGCTTTTACAAAAGTAGTAGTATAAGTTATAAGGTCACTCAAATCCTAACATATCATAACTTATAACTCATGTCAATATATGCAGATTCACATCAACTAATAACAAAGAAAACAAATACTACTTCGGACTAGCTCTACTTATGAAAGTAGCTTAAAAACAATATGACTTTATTTTACATTGGGTTAGGAAAATAACTTGTACATAAGCCTATAAGCACTTAAATAAGTTGTTTATCCGAAGAAGTCCTAGTTTAATTATTATATCTTTATTTAATTAGTTTTTTCTTGATAGTTTTTATTTTTATGATGACCACCTAAGAAATGCGGGTATTTTAATGGTTTGTTTCGTTTAGCTAAATGGTGTTACTTACTACAGTACTGCAGATTAAGTTAGTGAATATAGAGGAGTCACATAGGCTTTCTCATTCAAAACTCTAAATATTTTAGTTTATTTTACTTTATGTTTTAAGACCTTTTATGTTTAGTTGTGTATTTTGTTTTTTCAATAACGTTACCTTGTAAATGAAATTTATTACTGTGTCTCTTCGGATTTGTCTTGTATCCGATTGTGTTTATTTAATACAAATCTCTATTGTTAAAAAAAAAAGATGAAATGAAGATAATTGTTTTTCAAGTAGTCTGATTTTGTGATTTGTGTGTATTCAAATTTTATTATTGCACTAGACTTAATTCAACAATATATTCACTTCTGACTCATTTCGAATAAGCGCTGTTTGAGTCTGATGTTTTTGTTAACAATGTGTTTTTGGGGATTCCCATGATGCGTACAAGGTGTTTGAAGAAAATCCTGTTAGAAAAAGTCATGTTAGGTGTCTGATGAATATTATTATTAAAGCCTTTTACAACGCTTTTTCAAATAAGCGCTGTAAAAAACTCTTTTAAAAATAACTGAAGAAGCGCTGTAAACATACATTCATATAAATTTACAAAACAATAAGGCATTTTACAGTGCTTATTTGAAAAAGCGATTTAAAAGGCTTTGAAAATAATATTCATCAGACACCTAACATGACTTTCTCTAACAGGATTTTCTTCAGACACCTTGTACGCATCATGGATCCCCAAAAACACATTGTTAACAAAAACATCAGACTCAAACCCATTTTTCGCAACATGGCAATGAACCTGAAGATCAAGTTTCGATTTAAGAATGAAAGGAAATGTAAAGAGATAAAAAGGGTGTTGAGGTGGAGATTGAATTGTGAAAGAGTAAGCTTTGATGTTTGCGAAGAAGATGCATAAAAGGAGAAGTGTTTGGTGAAGAGGAAGAGATTTTGGTGGTGACCAGTTACTACTATGCATGTTGAGCTTGTTTAAAAAATAACATAACAAAACACAAAAATAACATAACAAAACAATAAGGCCTTTTACAGCGCTCATTTAAAAAAGCGCTGTAAAAGGCTTTAAAAAACATTCATATAACATAATAAAACAAGGAGGCCTTTTACAGCGCTTGTTCAAATAAGCGTTGTAAAAGACTCTTTTAAAAATAAAACAAGGAGGTCTATTACAGCGCTTTTTTGAACAAGCGCTGTAAAAGGCTTTAAAAAAACATTATATAACATACTAAAACAATGAGGTCTTTTACAACGCTTATTGAGAAAAACACTGTAAAAGAGCCTTTTAAAAAATTAAATAAAGAGGCCTTTTAGAGCGCTTTTCAAACAAACGCTGTAAAAGGCTTAGGCCTTTTAGAGCGCTTTTTAAACAAGCGCTGTAAAAGGCTTAGGCCTTTTAGAGCGCTTTTTGAAAAAGCGTTGTAAAAGGGTTATAAAAAAGCGCTGTAAAAGGGTTTTATACATAACAGTAACACCTTCAGTTTCTTCTTCATTACGTAAACTTCACTATTATAAATAAAGGAAGAATGGTGTGAGTATGTGCTTGAAATGAAAATTATTTGATTTTTCTGAGAAATAGCATGCTGCTGTGCAAGGGATCTGAATATTATATGGTAGCTAGTACATATTTTATATATTTTTTAGTTATTATATGTATATGATCATAGGACAATATATAAACATGCATATGAATATGTAGTTAATTAGGTTGTAAATTAGGTTAAATGTATATGTAGTTAATTAGGTTGTAAATTACAGTGTTACAGGATTATATATATGTATCTGATTGTGTGAACTGCTTATTGTAAATTACAGTGTTATAGGGTTATATATATGTATCTGGTTGTGTTGTGTTGTGTGAACTGATTCTGGTTGTGTTGTGTGAACTGAATCAAAATAATTTTGGATAAAAAGATAAAAGACAACGTTTTTTTAAAAAAATGCCATAAAAAGCTAAAAAGCGCTTTTCAAAAATTTAATTTACAACGTTTAAAAAATAAATACACATTTTACAGCGCTTTTTTGAAAAAGCGCTGTAAAATGTGCATTGGGTGAGCCTTTTACTGCTCCTTTTTTAAAAAGCGCTGTAAAAGGTACACCAAATAAATGAATTATGGGTCTGCCTTTTACAGCGCTTTTTTTATAAAGCACTGTAAAAGGTACACCTAGTATACGAATTTTATATGCACATTTTGCAGCGCTTGTTGAAATAAGCGCTGTAAAATGTGCATAATAATGCATATTATGTGTGCATTTTACAGCGCTTTTTAAAAAAAACGCTGTAAAATACGCATAATAACGCGCGTTATATTTACATGATTTATAGCAATTTTTTAAAAGTGTTATTGTATCTTTTACAGCGCTGTAAAAGGCTTAAAAAAAGCGCTGTAAAAGGCTATTTTTGGCGTAGTGATAGAGACATATCAAAGGCAATTTGAAACTCAATAAAACAAAAATGTCAAAGCTCTACCAAGGTGAAGAGAGCACAATTACAAGATTTAGGAAAAGAATTTGATATTATTGGAATGAACGAAGTGTTGAAATCAAATTGGTTTTAGAAACATAACAAATGTATTTTATAAGAATAATTTATTATACTAATGGTTTCATTAAGTATACAGAAAAATAGAACAAGAATTAGAGGAAATGATATCGAAGGAAGATATTAGAGGAAGATACCATATATAGGAAGATATTGTCGTGTATAGTACAATTTATCTATTAACAACTCAAAGATTAATTAATCTTTAATAAAAATAAAAACAAAATAAAAATTGATAATAGTAGTGGCGGCAACGACAACAATTGACAATAGTAATGGCGACAATGGCACCGAAGGCAACAACTCTCCACCCTTCTCTTTTCAATTTATTTTGCTTCTTATACGTTTTCATCTTGATTCTTGTTGATTTTTTTAACACATTCTTTATTTTATTAATTTATTTTAGACTTATATTTTTTATGTTGAACATTAAAGGGGGAGAAAAAAACCACAACATAAAACTTAAAAATATAATTTCTTATATATTGTATTGTTTATACTATGTAATAACAATAGAAACAAAAAAAAGAAATTCGTACAAAATATAAGTATGAATAGCAAACCATGATATTATATGTATATAAATATTACCATTATCGAGATTTAGAATATTACTATTTAGTTTTTCTATTTTTTCTTCAGCATTCAAAACTGCCTCTAAAATCTCTTTTTTTGATTTTTTTTTGTCTCAATTTATAGGCTACAATGATGAACTTTTGTATTCATTAAATAAAATTAAGTTTTGAATTTTGTATTGTTTTGTAGTAAATGTTAAACAACATTATATTTTAAGTGCGTAAGTGGTACAAGTAATAACTTTAATAAGTTAAAAAAATAAATCAGATGAGACAAAGAACTAATTTGTAGCATGTTTGTAGTAAAGATGCTAGCAAGGCAAACAAAATAAAAGAATAAAAAAGTGAAATAACAAGAAAAGAAAATGAAGATGTTGGATTGTGTTGGCAGGAAAAAAAAGACAAGAAAATGAAGATTTGGCCTGTGTTGGCTGGAAAAGAAAGACAAACAAATGTTGGTAGAACAAATTGAAATGAAAAAGTGAAAAATGAAAATGTGTGTTGGTAGAAAAATAAAAAAAAAAAATTGTGTTGTTGTAATTCACTGCTCTTTCTTCTTCTTTTTATTTTATATTATTTTATTTTTGATATATACTCAAATTTAGATCAGATTTGTAAAATGAAGATTTTTTAATTTTTTTTAATGATAATTGTAAAATATTTATTAAACATTATATATATATATATATATATATTTTAGAGTTACTTTTAGTTGGTCAGACAAATTGAGGCAATAAAGATATCTGAGGAAATATATCAAAGGAAATATATCAGAGGAAGATATCAGTGGATGATATCAAACGAAGTGAAGATGTCAAAGGAACTGAAGATATCAAAGAAAGTGAAGTCAAAGTAGTCAACACAAGGCTCAGACTCAGGTTGGTGCTCACTTTATTGTTTGCGTGCATCTGCCTCTAAAGATTTGTCTTTAAAAGCTCTTACCATAGTGCCTCTGAATTTTGTGCACGTCTACCTCTAAAGACTAAAGCATGCCTATGAAGTTTGAAGACTATTTTTGAAGACTGTAGCATGCCTCTTAAGTTTGAAGTATGCCTCTGAAGATTCTTCATAGCATGCCTCTAAAGACTTAGCATGCCTCTGAAACACTTACCTCATGTTGGCCCTTAAGGTTATTTCCCATTCACTTTAAAGACTACAACATGCTCCAAGATGATGCATATGAGACGTAGCATATTGTGCAAATGCACAATTGCTCATGCCACTAATTTTAAGTCATGTAATTCTACTTCTGACTACCTATACCAAGCAATACAACATCTTACTCCAATGAACAAGTTATGGTTTAATTTATCATCAAATGAATAAAGTCAATGGCTTTGATTCAAAGTCAACTATCTGATGAAGACTGAGTTGTTTCATGATTTTGAAGGTCCAGTAACAGATTCTAAATTTGTTCCCGATGCTCTTAAATTTAGTGTATGAAAGATATTCAAGGTTAATTAAATTCAAGCGTTATCTCAACATTCTCGCACAAAACCATTCTAGAAGATTTGGTTGAAAATTAGTTTTGAAATTAATCAAGCTTCAATTGTCACATTCTCGAAACATATTTATCAAGGATTATTTTTTGTGAAGATCTTTGTTGACCAAGCTGCAAACAAATACATTTAGATTTTAATTGGGACATGATTGAGATCCTAATTCATGCTATATAATGGGATCAACATGAAGAAAAAGAAGAAGACAACAAAAAATACAAGAATACAACTATGCATACAAAAACTCATAAATACAAGAATATCAACATACCACCTATGTTAGATGGAGAACGCAGAGTGGATCCTAATGAGGATCCTATTTCATATAATGAAGCAGTGAAGTATGGGAATTAACTTCAATTCCCACTAGTGCAAATATTATTTGTGTCAAGTGGATATATAAGACCAAACTTGTGGAAGTAAGCAAAATTGAGAAGCATAAGGCACGGGTTGTGGCAAAAGGTACTCACAACAACATGAAATTGATTACAACTAGGTGTTTGCTTAAGTTGCTTGGTGGGATACTATAAAGAGCATTGATTCCATTGCAACTTTGAAATGATGACATGTGTTCCAAATGGATGTCAAAAGTGCATTCTTTCATGGAGAATTAAGTGAAGTTGTAGAATTGAAACATACTTCATCAAGGAAGGTTTTGATAAGTTTCAATACGAATTCGTACATATAAGTTGATACATATGAGTTATTGATACTATCTTATATGGATGATGATCTTATTTTCACTAGTAATAATATAAAAAAAAATTGATATGTTGACTTAGCGAGGATAAGACATTTTCTTGGTGTGATAGTTAGTCAAAATAATAATGGAATTTTCATCTGTCAATACCGCCATAATGTAAACTCACTAAGGAATCAGAAGGAAAACCTATAGACTCCATTGTCTACAAGCAGATTGTATAGGAGTTTAATGTACCTAGTTTCCACAAGGCTTGACATCATGTATGTTGTAAGTATAATAAGTAGATAAATGGAGAAGCCCACTAAAAGCACCGAATAGTAGCTAAAAGAGTCATAAGATGTGTGAAAGGGACCCTATAATATGGGATCATATACAAGGTTTGTCAGGGAAAAAAGCTTCCAACTTATTCAGAAAGTGATTATGCATGAAACTCATATAACAGAATGAGCACCTCATGCTATATATGTATTTGTCTTGGGATCTTATGTCATTTGACATTCATCAAAAAAGCAACAATTATAACATTATCAGCTACATAGATTGAATTCGTTGTTGCAACAACATGTCTTTGTCAAGGATATGGCTAAGAAGAATCCTGACCAAGATAGAATTGATTCAAAAAAAGTGTATCAAGGAGCTATGTGACAATAGCTTCATAATCAAATAGTCAAAGAATTCAATTTTACATAGAAGGAGTAAACATATTGATGTTAGGTTCCACTTTTTAAGAGATCTAAGCAAGATTAGAGATATTGATGTGAGGAACTGCTCATCACAAGAACAATTGGTTGGTATAATGACTAAGCCACTAAAGTTGTAAACATTTCTAAAGCTCATGGACATGATGGGAATGTGTGCTCATTCAGGTATAAACTGAACTTATGATACTTATTAGTTTGAAGGAGGATATTTTACGGTAGTATTCTTAATTTAACTAAATATATGCTTGAGTTAGTCAGCTCCTCTAGTTAGTGAACTTTTGAGCTGACTGATGTGTTTGTGGACCTAAGCTAGTCAACTTGTCTATTATGAGCTGACTAGTTAGTTAGTGCAAGCTTAAGCTAGTCAGCTTCATAAATATAACTAATTTGTATAAAACAATAATGTAATAAATGTGTAAGACTATACATAGTGGGTTTTCATTGAATGCAAATAAGACTTGTGAAATCCATATAGCGCATCCAATTACAATCTAACAAAAATATGATGAAAAAAATAAAGAAAACAATTTGAACCAATGAAATTGCAATTACATATTTTGTGTCGTAAAAGCAAAAAGGTGACATTGCACAACAAAATTCAGCAAAACAATAGAGCAAGTGTCATATGCAACATCAAGGGATTGGTGTAAGGGTTGAACATGTATTGAATGAACAAAGAAGCAGACATTATTTGAGATATTTTGGGGTTCCATGTTTTGGTTGGAGGAAGATTTGATGTCTTTCGGGCTACATTCACAAACACACACACATAGATGAGTGGACTAGTAATGTGTGTGGAAAACTATAAGATCCTACAACTATAATTCATTAGGTCTTTGATTTTAGTTTATTTAATTTAGCTAACACAAATCATTTGAAAGAAGATCATCAATATCAAGATATACGTATAGTTGGTTCTTGGAGTGATGCAATGCTAGAGGAGGATAATGACCAATCAAATATCTTATGATTTGAAAGACAAGTCAAATAATTTACATTATAGAATTGTTCATAACTTACAGATTATCCAGATTAAAAAAAAAATAGATATAAAGAAAAGGGAGGAACTATTATCAATTTGAAGAATCGTTTTAATGGCAATGAACAACCTTTTACAAAGTTTATTTATAAGGCAAGAAGAAAGAATATGTAAAAGGATGGTATATCATATAATTTTCGCTCAAGAGGCATAAAATATGTATGATTTGAGGAACTTTTTTTGACACTTTTTTTTTTCTTTTAATGAACTAGGTTAAGGTCCACAGTTTTTTTTCTTTTCTTTTGAATAAATTTTTAATTTAATAAAATATCTTAAAATAATTAAGATGGGACAAAATTATTATACTAAAACAACATAAAAAATGAAACGATTAGAAACTATACTATTAACATAATTGTGTTGATTATAAGGTGATGTTAATACCGAACCAACACTTATTGAGATTTAAAATAAACTCTAAAGCATAATTTTGATAAATAAAAAATAGCGGTCTTTTTAATACTAACAATATTATTTTATTATAATTTTATTTAAATTTTATATTTCTTATTTTATTACAAAATATTTTAATTAAATATGTCAATAGTTATATTTTTATAATTATAAAACATTTTATTTATACTACTTTAATTTTTTTATTTTTTTAAAGCCTAAATATACATATATTTTTTTCCAGATACCTAAAGTCCTAACTTTATTAACTTTCAAAGCATATCCCTATCACACGTCCATATTTTTAGAGTCCAAATACCAACTTAATGTTTTGATATGCCAACATAGATATTCGTCATATACTATCAGGCATTCCTCCATTGCTAATTTATTTTCTATTGTAAAAATTTTAGCTATAGTTGCCCATATGAGAATGTATGTCCTCTAAATTGGCTAAAATTTAAATTTAGATTTTGGTTTTTAAAATTGTTAACATTCGATTCTCTTTTGCAATTTTAATTTAATTTGATGATATAGCAATTATTCTATTCATACGTAAATAATCTAGTTAATGAAAATGTTAGACTCAGACTATTTTGAAAGCCTATTTATTTAAATAGCCCAAGCTTAGTCTTATAAAAATGTCTATTATGCCTTAAAACCGTCCTATATATATATGTTAGTACAGAAGTACGCCTAAGAGGAGGGGTGAATCAGGTGTAGGTAGATTTTTCTGTTTTTTGTTATATGGAAGTTGGATTTTGTTAATTTAGAAACAAGGCTTAATAATAACTGCAGTAAGTAAATGGCACTTTAAGATTTATCCTGGTTCCCCTTATAACCAAGGGTACGTCCAGTCCTCTTGCACACCACAAGAGATTAATTCAATACTTGTTAGAAAATGTACAACTCCCACCCTGGGATTCTTGCTACGAAACTTCTAACAATACTTTAAAGATAGCACACCACTATCTTAGATTAAACTATTTGATACAAATGATACAATTGATACAATCAGGTTTGAATGAGTGGTATATTGATAAACAACTCAATAACAATTCAAGTACTTGAGAACCTTTTAAAATGATATGAAAATCTAATGCAAGTACTTAGAAAAATCATAATTTTGTTCAAAGTTATTCAACGAATTGATTCAAGGATTGTTAATTTTTAATCTGAAGTTATGGGGTATTTATACTCCATAAAACATCCCTTCAGATTCGTGGCCATTGATCCAAGAGGTTTCATGAAAAATTACAATGTTCTAGAGCCATCCCAGATCTAAAAAATTGTAATGTTTCCAAGTGTATTCGAATACAGTATATGTGTATTCGAATACATGTCTGTGTAACGTTCAAAAAATTCAAATTTTACATCTTGTATTCGAATACACATTGGTGTAGTCGAATACAAATTAGTGAATTTAGCCTCTGACTTAGCTTGTATTTGACTACATATGTGTGTAGTCGAATACACATATAGCAATTTTGGTCACTGACTTGAAGTGTAGTCGACTACACATTGTTGTAGTCGAATACAACATTTAAATTTTTGCCTCTGACTTAAGTTGTATTCGAATACAACATGGTATATTCGAATACACTTATGTACTTAGTCAAAAATATGATTTTTAAATACTTGGTTAATATGGTTTGGACTTTTGAAACTATTTTAAATGCGTGTATAAATGTGACTTGTTGTCATGTGCTTGAAGTATTAGTTAGTATCATATACCTTTACATTTTATCATCTATTGTTTTAATTTGAAGCTTATTATGAAGCTTTTTTATCTTCTTTTTGATCTTGTTGCATTGTCCATAGTTGGTGGTTTTGTCGTCATCAAAAACATGTATTTTACATTCTCCCCCTTTTTGATTATGACAAAATGTTGTTGTGAAGAGAGTAAAGTTGAAATCATTGCTCCCCCGTAATATGTGCAAACTCCCCCGTTGTAGGTGAATGATTTTAAAATTGTTTTTGGAGTACCTACAAGTTTTGAAATGCAACAACAACACCAAATTTTCTACCCTCCTTTTGACATGATGAAAAAGAAGAAAAAAACATACAAGTGGCAAGGATAATCATACACAAAAGGCAGATAAATGAACAAAGAGAAGATAATGGTGATACATAACACATCACAAGTAGAGCAATACAAAAGATACCAAAATCCAAATGACACATGAGTTCATACAACCAAGAGTACATAAAGCAAAATTTTAAATTAGGACATAATACAAAAAGTGAAAGTAGTACATAGCAGAATGTGAAAGTAGTACATAGACATGACCACTAAGGGACTTAATCAAAATCTGTCGGAATGTGGAAATGATCAATTTTGTCTGATAAACTATTAATGTCTTGAGAGAGAGCGTCATGGTTGCGAGCAATAGTAGTTTCAATGTTGGTGAAGCGAGCGTCGATAGAAGTGGTCAAATGATCGAATTGAGTTTGGAAGAATGTTTGGAAGGAATCAAGGTGAGTCATGATCATTTGATTTGAGATATAATCATCATCAGATGCAGTTTCCTCGTCATCTTCTTGAGCAGCAGCGTTTGAGGGTCCAGCATTGTCATCCTGTGCAGCATTAGATGGTGGACCATGATCACCTTTATGCACAAAAGCTTCAAGCTCCTCATTCCATATGATCCTCGTGCTAGGCAAAACACCTAAATCCAACATATTTTCTTTGGTGGGTGTAAACATAACCTCATCAGATAAGTCCACACCAAAGTGTTCCAGAATTCGTGAAAATTCTTTCGCATAGGGTAAGTCAGTTGCCTCACGAGATCCAAACTTAATAGATTTCACAAAAAATGCCCAATTAAGCTGACGACCTTCAAACATGAAATTCATAATTTGTAATTCAAACTCCGAAATTTGGGAGTAATTTCCAGCCTTCGGAACCAGAATGTAGCTAGGAAAATAGTATAGAAGCCGATAATCAACAGTAAGATTTCCCACACCATAACGTTGTTGGGCATACTTAGAATCTGTCTGAGCTCTCTTTTGTTCCATTGTGTTTCTGTCAAACCGGCAGAGAGAAACATACGCATCATATTTAGAAATATTGTCCCATTCACACAATTTGTTGGGACAAAACTTTTAGCCATTAAAGGGGATATTCAAAATTTCTCTGATGGTTTTGGTAGTTAATCGAACGGTTTTTCCCTTAACCCTAGAAACTAGCAGTTTTCCCTCTTGGGTAAGATTGAAATAAAAAACCCTAACCAAGTCTGGATAAACAGGACCTTTGTAACCTATAAACTCTTCAACATGTTGTGCTTTGAGTAACCTAGGAAATTTAAAGTCAGAGAAAGAGTCTAAAGTACCGTACTTTGGGATAATAAGACGCTTGTCAGAGTAGAATGTGCGAAAACGATCAATTTCTTCTGTGGGGTGTAGAAGCCGGGATAGATCTGTGATGTTAGGATTCCTTGTTCGTTTTCGTGAAGGACCTACTGCTGCATGCTTGGTTCGTGGTCCTCGTTTGCGAGCATCCATGGTGAGAAAGGAGATTTTTGGGGAAAAATGGGTTTTGAGAGAAAAATGGGAGATTTGGGAGAAATCTGAAGAGTAATGACAAGAAAGAAGCAAGGGGAGATGTGATTTGCTAGGTTAGGTGAATGGGTAAGTGTGAGAAAGGAGGATGGATGAGTTTTTGAGTGAATAGAGAAAGAACTAGGACTGTATTCGAATACCAAATAAAAAGAAACTCTAAAAAAACGTGAATCAGCTTTTATATCTCGGCAAAAACGCGAAGGTGTATTCGACTACACCTTCTTGTATTCGAATACATATTTTTCTGGGAACGTGTATTCGACTACACATCCTTTGTATTCGAATACAGGAAATTTGGGAACGTGTATTCGAATACAGACGTTTGTATTCGACTACATAAGCACAGTTTTGCTTAAAAACTCAGGTTTTTATGAAAATTGCATCATGTAATACATAAAATCATATATCAAAAAGCAATAATCAATAAGAAATAAGAGATATGACAAACTTATGTATGTCATGCAATGGTTAAAGATCATTTTCACTCAAAATACCAAGTTCTCTTCGGATTTTATAAAATGAGTCTTTCGGTAATGGTTTTGTAAATATATCAGCCAATTGATTATGTGTATCAACAAATGTTACCTCAACATTACCTTTAAGCACATGATCCCGTAGGAAATGATGTCGGATATCGATGTGTTTAGTTCGTGAGTGCATAATTGGATTCTTCGAAATGTTTATTGCGCTTGTGTTATCACATCTTAAGGGAATGCATCCGAGATCAACCCCATAGTCATGTAGTTGCTGTTTGAGCCAGAGAATCTGGGCACAACAACTTCCCGCTGCAATGTATTCAGCTTCAGCAGTACTAAGTGCAACACAGGCTTGCTTTTTACAAGACCATGAAACTAGTGCATTTCCTAAGACATGACACGTGCCGCTGGTGCTTTTACGATCTGTTTTGCATCCCGCATAATCCGAATCAGAGTATCCAACTAGGCTACATATGCTACCCTTGGGATACCATAGGCCTACATTTGTGGTTCCTTTCAGATACTTCATAATTCTTTTAACAGCTACTAGATGTGATTCTTTCGGATCTGCCTGAAATCTTGCACACAGACAAACACTAAACATGATATCTGGCCGGTTGGCCGTTAGATATAATATTGACCCAATCATACCTCGATATTTGGATATGTCGATTGAAATTCCTGATGCATCTTTATCAACATATGTACCGGAGCCCATTGGAGTTGTACTTTCTTTGCAATTTTCCATTTCAAATTTCTTTAGTAATTCTTTACAATATTTTGCTTGATTGATGAAGATGCCGTGCTCAAGTTGCTTGATATGAAGTCCAAGAAAATAGTTTAATTTTCCCATCATGGACATTTCGAATTCTCCTTTCATTATTGAAGAAAATTCTTCACATATGTCCTTGTTGGTTGATCCAAATATTATATCATCAACATAAATTTGAACCAATAATGTGTGACCATTTTCTCTTTTGACAAATAAAGTTTTATCAACCTCTCCTTTGTCAAACCCTCGTTCACATATAAAAGTGCTTAATCTGTCATACCAAGCTCTTGGAGCTTGTTTTAGACCATAAAGAGCCTTTTTCAATTTGTAAACATGTGAGGGATTTTTGGAATCTTCAAACCCAGGGGGCTGCTTGACATAGACTTCTTCATTTATGTACCCATTTAGAAAGGCACTCTTCATGTCCATTTTATATAACTCAAAGTTCATGGAACAAGCATATGCTAGTAGTAGACGTATTGCCTCTAATCTTGCTACCGAAGCAAATGTTTCGTCAAAGTATATCCCTTCCTCTTGATTGTATCCTTGAGCGACCAATCTAGCTTTGTTGCGAACAACTATGCCATTCTCATCTAGTTTATTTTTAAACACCCATTTTGTACCAATGATGTGTTTATTTCCAGGATTAGAGACAAGTCCCCATACTTGGCTTCTTTCAAATTGATTGAGTTCTTCTTGCATGGCAAGTATCCATTGATCATCTTTAAGAGCTTCACTAATTTTGGAGGGTTCGATTTGAGAAACAAAAGCCATGTTTAAGCAAGCATCTTGCAATTTTAATCTTGTTGTGACTCCTTTATTTATATCACCTATGATGTTATCAATAGGGTGATATTTGTGGGTTCTCCATTCTTTAGGGAGATCATCACTTTGCCTTTCAATATTGACTTCACTTTCTTGTTCTGGTTGATTCGTTTGAAATTCTTTGCTTGGATCATTGCTTTCAAAAACATCATCATCACAAGAAACAATATTTTCCTCTTTTATGGGGTTAGTTTCATCAAACGTTACATGCATTGATTCTTCAACTAATAAAGTTCTTTTATTAAAAATTCTAAATGCTTTACTAGACAAGGAGTAACCGAGAAATATACCTTCATCAGCTTTTTCATCAAATTTTCCAAGGTTGTCTTTACCGTTATTTAACACAAAACACTTACATCCTAAAATGTGAAAGTGAGAGATATTGGGTTTTCTACCTTTGTAAAGTTCATATGGAGTTTTATTAAGAATAGGTCTAATGATTACCCGGTTGGAAACAAAGCATGTTGTGTTTACAGCATCTGCCCAAAAGTATTTTGGTAGATTTGAGTCGCTTAGCATAGTTCTAGCAAGCTCTACCAAGGATCTATTCTTTCTTTCAACGACCCCATTTTGTTGTGGTGTTCTTGGTGCAGAAAAATTGTGAAAAATGCCATTTTCTTCACAAAATTCTTCAAATGAAGTATTTTGAAATTCCCTTCCATGATCACTTCTAATTGATACAATTTTGGCAATTTGTTCGTTTTGGACTAGCTTGGCATAGTTTTTAAATGCCTTAAAAGCTTCATTTTTATTTGCCAAAAATAATGTCCAAGTGAACCTTGAGTAATCATCAACAATAACTAGTCCATATGAGTTTCCACCAAGACTTTTGGTTCTTGATGGACCAAACAAGTCCATATGTATCAATTGTAGTGGTCTAGAGGTTAAAATGACATTTTTAGGTTTGAAAGAACTTTTTGTTTGTTTGCCTTTTTGACAAGCATCACATAATTTATCCTTTATAAATTTCATTTTTGGTAAGCCTACAACAAGATCATGCTTGACCAATTTGTTTAAATGATCTATGTGAATATGAGCAAATCTCTTATGCCATAGCCAAGCATCATTATTGTCGCTTACCAAAAGACATTTCATTTTTAAGGATAAATCTTCAAAATTAAGTATGAAAATGTTTTTGAAACGCTTACCGACAAACTGAGTTTCATTTGTAGTTTCACTTTGGATGATACACTCATCTTTATTGAAGACTATCTTGAATCCTTTTTCACAAAGCTAACTGATGCTTATGAGATTATGTTTTAGACCTTCAACATATAAGACATCTTCAATCGAGAGGGATGGTGCTGTACCGACTTTTCCAATGCCTAAAATTTTTCCTTTGTTGTTGTCTCCATATACTACATGTCCCTTTGATTCAAGTGTTAAAGCTGAAAATTTTGTTATATCACCCGTCATGTGTTTGGAGCAACCACTATCTAAGTACCACATGTTTGAAGTTTCTTGTTTGCAAACCTACAAAAATGAAATCAAACTTTATTAGGTACCCAATGTGCTTTGGGTCCTTGATGGTTAGTACCTTTCTTTACCCATATGTAATGTCCTTTTGGAATACTAATGTTTTTAATATGACATGTATTAGGTGTATGACCATGAAGACCACAATAAGAACAAGTAGGATTAAATCTACTATTAGTATCATGTGTAAGAGATTTATTTTGAACAATTTTCTTATTATAAAGATCATCCTTTTTCATAACTATAATCTTTTCTTGATTAGATTGACTACTTGCTTTAACAAAAATAGTTTTGTTCAAATTTGGTTTATCAAATTTTGAATATCCAAGACCACTTTTGTCATTTGAGTATCTTTGCATATTTAAAACATTTTCCAATCCTAATTGTCCCTTTTCGTACCGTTCAATCACCCTATTTAATTGAACAATTTTGAAAGAGAGGGAATCACATTTATTGCATGCAACATTCTGTTTTAGTGTTTCAGAATTTTTCTCCATAATATCAACCTTTTCTTGTAAACTTTAGATTTGTTTCTTTTGTGTTGATACAAGTTTACACAGATTTTTACATTCAATAAGAATTCCTTTATTGCGTTTTGAGCATCATTGTATTCTATAATTAATTCATTATTAGTCTTATGAGGAGAATCTATATTACTAACCTCTTCTTCATCATCTGATTGATGCGAGGCCATTAATGCAACGTTGGCGCATTCTTCACTTTCTGTTTCTGAAGATGAACTTACTTCATTGTCTTCCCAAGCTATGTATGCCTTCTTGAAGTCTTTCTTTTTGTTGACATTCTTTTTAGCGAGATTTGGGCAATCTGCTTTAATATGTCCTTGTTTTCCACATTCAAAGCAAGTGAAGTTTTGATTTGATGTAGAATTATCTTTCTTCTTGAAGCTTTTCCTTTTGAATGTCTTATCATTTTTAAGAAACTTACCAAATTTCTTAACAAGAAGGATAATATTTTTATCTTCATCTGAATCATTGTCTTTGATTTGTTCTCTTGATTCGGTCTTTAAAGCAATATTTTTGGTCTTCTTTTCTTGACTTTCACTTTGTTCTAACCTTCCAAGTTTTATTTCGTGCTCTTGAAGTTTTCCAAATAGTGCAGAAAGAGACATTTTGGATAGGCTTTTCTTTTCATATATTGCTGTAACTTTTGGTTGTCAGGCCCTTGTTAATGACCTTAGTACTTTTAGATTTAGTTCATCATTTGTGAAGATTTTTCCAAGTGCTGTCAAGTGATTTGTTAAGTGAGAGAACCTTTTCTGCAAGTCTAGTATAGACTCTCCGGGCTGCATTCGAAATAACTCATATTCTTGTGATAATGTGTTGAGTTTAGATCTTTTTACCTCAATGGTGCCTTCATGAGTTATTTCCAACGTATCCCATATTTCTTTTGCTGTTTTGCAATGAGATATCCAGAAAAATTCACCCATACCTAGTGCAGATTGCAATATATTTTTGGCCTTCTTATCAAACAGCACTTTTCTTTTATCATCATCAGTCCAAGAGTTTTTTATCTTGATTTCTTCTTTGTTATTGATAACAGTTTTTGGAATATGATGCCCATTTTCAACTGCATCCCATATGTCATCTCCTTGTGCTTCAAGATATGCTTGCATACGTATTTTCCAGAAATCATAGTGTTCTCCAACAAAACATGGTGGCTTGGTACTGCTACCACCATCTCTAAAAACAGGTTGTGCGGAAGCCATGTATATTTGATCGAGGAGTAAGTTACCTTAACTCGCTCTGATGCCAATTGTTAGTACAGAAGTACGCCTAAAAGGGGGGGGGGGTGAATTAGGTGTAGGTAGATTTTTCTGTTTTTCGTTATATGGAAGTTGGATTTTGTTAATTTAGAAACAAGGCTTAATAATAACTGCAGTAAGTAAATGACACTTTAAGATTTATCCTGGTTCCCCTTATAACCAAGGGTACGTCCATTCCTCTTGCACACCACAAGAGATTAATTCAATACTTGTTAGAAAATGTACAACTCCCACCCTGGGATTCTTGCTACGAAACTTCTAACAATACTTCAAAGGTAGCACACCACTATCTTAGATTAAACTATTTGATACAAATGATACAATTGATACAATCAGGTTTGAATGAGTGGTATATTGATAAACAACTCAATAACAATTCAAGTACTTGAGAACCTTTTAAAATGATATGAAAATCTAATGCAAGTACTTAGAAAAATCAGAATTTTGTTCAAAGTTATTCAATGAATTGATTCAAGGATTGTTAATTTTTAATCTGAAGTTATGGGGTATTTATACTCCATAAAACATCCCTTCAGATTCGTGGCCATTGATCCAAGAGGTTTGATGAAAAATTACAATGTTCTAGAGCCATCCCAGATCTGAAAAATTGTAATGTTTCCAGGTGTATTCGAATACATGTCTGTGAAAAAATTCAAATTTTACATCTTGTATTCGAATACACGTTGGTGTAGTCGAATACAGATTAGTGAATTTAGCCTCTGACTTAGCTTGTATTCGACTGCATATGTGTGTAGTCGAATACACATATAGCAATTTTGGCCACTGACTTGAAGTGTAATCGACTACACATTGTTGTAGTCGAATACAACATTTAAATTTTTGCCTCTGACTTAAGTTGTATTCGAATACAACATGGTGTATTCGAATACACTTATGTACTTAGTCAAAAATATGATTTTTAAATACTTTGTTAATGTGGTTTGGACTTTTGAAACTATTTTAAATGTATGTATAAATATGACTTGTTCTCATGTGCTTGAAGTATTGGTTAGTATCATATACCTTTACATTTTATCATCTATTGTTTTAATTTGAAGCTTATTATGAAGCTTTTTTATCTTCTTTTTGATCTTGTTGCATTGTCCATAGTTGGTGGTTTTGTCGTCATCAAAAACATGTATTTTACAATATATATTATTTATTAATTTTATTTTTTATTATTATTTATTAATAATATTATTTCTTATTTTAAAGTCTATCAATTATGTCAATAGTATAATTAATGAAATAGTTTCAGAAATCAAAATTAATTTTTTAAGGTTTAAATGGTGTTTGTTTCAGATTTTTTTTTAAAATCATTTTATGTTTAATATATATAGATATGTAACATATAAAATTTAAATGTTTTAATGTTAATAAGACTTTTTAATAGACTTTAAATTCAGGTCAGACTTTTAAAAATGTTAGACCAAAAAAAAACTTATGATAGGCCGTAAGCGAGACTTAGACCTAAAAAATTAGTCATAAGTTAGGCTCATACGTTTCGAAGTCTGGTCTGACCTATTTTCACCCCTTACATATAAATGATTTAAAAAAGTAATTGAAAACAAAGTTATTTTTTATTTTGAGAAATTTTTAAAGTAAAAAAAGAAATTTATTAAAAAATTAGTAAAGAAATATTATTTAATTTTAAAACATATATAAATTCTATTTTTTTTCCGATTTTTCAAATCATCGTATGCACATCAATAAAATAATTGTTACATATCAAATTAAAATTAAAATTCACAAAGAAAACTAAGAGTTAAAAATAAAGAAACTAAAATTGCGATCAGAAAAACGTGAGAACAAAATTATCAATTTAGTAAAATAGCAGAAAAACTTAGATTTTAGCCGATATAATATTTCCAACTAAATAATACCAAAAAAAAAAATTGTTTCTAACAATATATAAAATTTTGATGTATACTATTCGCACCCTCCTGGATTGATGAAGAATTGTATCTTATTCCTTAGTACACATAAATGTTAAAATTGGGTCGAAGAGTATGATGGAAAAGTTTAGTTCATAATTTTCTGTTTCAGAATGGGCCATAGGATTGTTACTGTATTTTTACATGCTATTACCTCAATTTGTATTGTAATAAGAGAAAAATATATCTTAAATTGTAATTTCTAAGTTGTCTAAAGATTCAATTTAATCTCTCAAAGTTTTAATGAAATTTAATTTAGTCGTTGAAATAATTTATTACCTCAATTAGTTTATATATGAAAGATAACATATTGGACTAATTTGTTCTTTATATAAAATTTTAATGAACTAAATTGAATTTTTAGTTGTATTCTAGTTCATGTACTTGCATTTTGCTTCTTTTAAGTTGAATTTGGCCTACTATTCAAAGTGGAGTGAATACTTGACAAATTTTGATTGTTAAATAAAATTTATTTTATAGAATCAATTTTGTTACAATTGAGTATGAATTATATTCAATTATTTTTAACCAATGCAAGTTTAACGTAAAAATTAGCATAATTCATATTTCATAAAACTAAAACAAATTTTTTGAATCATTTTTAGAGCTAAAAATTTCACATATGGGTTACTATTTTTCTAATTATGAAACATAGTGGTCATTGATGGTTTGCAAGAATATCAATTATGTAAACCGAAAACAATATTTTCAATATTATAAAATAATAAAAAACATTGTAAAATCACCTTTCACATGAAGAAAATCAATAGATTCCAACAGAAAGAAGCCAAATTCGAACTGGCAACAGCTTTATCATCTCAAATCCCAACATGAGAGTATTCTAGCTAGTCAATAGATGCAAACTCTAGAAATCCTAAATTTAGTAGCCTACTACATAACAGTTACAAACCTACACCAAATTAAAGTAAGACACTTTAGACATTATGGAATAAATAATTATATATATATATATATATATATATATTTAACTTCAAAATCAAACAAATAATTATTTTTTAATGTTGTACAATGTA
Source organism: Cicer bijugum (assembly GCA_037974875.1). NCBI lineage: Eukaryota > Viridiplantae > Streptophyta > Magnoliopsida > Fabales > Fabaceae > Cicer > Cicer bijugum. The sequence continues at coordinate 1,654,892 of JBBPBT010000770.1, read as the reverse complement.
AAAAATATTTACATACTAACTCTAAATTTGGTTGAATATAATAAATTTATTTTGCATTATATATGAATACCCATCATTTTTCTTATAGATACTAAACAATTTACTTGGGAAGAAAGGGTAGAGATATGGTGAAGAACCGTTGGTGTAGCCCAAAAAAAGTTTTCTAAAATAATCAACAACTTAAAACTGTTGCTGTATTTTAACATAAAATCCATTCTAATAAGATATATACGACTATGATTTTACATTGACATTGTTGTTTTTAACAAAAATAGTTGCGTAAAGTATAAACAACATTTCGATACACTACGGTTGAAAAACCGTTCTTGTAGTTTACGACAACGGATTTGTTTTTTCATATACAACAACTTTTAAACGCTGCAATAAACTAAATATGTTGTAGCATCCCCATAATATGTATGCTTTATCTTGCTTCTTTGGGTATTTGATTCCAAAATATATTGACTTTGATAGGATAATTAGTAATGTGATTTATTTAGAAGTTATGAAATGATATTACCTTCTTTAATAAGATTTCAACTGTTGAATAAGTTGTGAATCGAATTTAGGTTTTCACATGTAAGTAGTTTTTGGTTAATACATGATCATGTACTTTGGTAAAAAAAGAAAAAAAAATTATTAACTATAGTAAAATGTATGCAATATTCGATTTAATTATTTCCCACAAAATTAAAATAAAATAAAAAGACACATAGGTCTTAGGTGAATAAATATATAAGAACTACAGCCGACCTAGGAAAGATAGGTGTTAAAGATAAAGTGAGAGTTTGTGTTCTCATAATAAGCTATGCATTTACTTGTTATTCTGTGTTTCTCTATAGTTAACGGTTTTTAGAAATACAAGAAGATGAAAAAAGAGAAACAACAAAAGTGAAGGAAAAAGTCAGAGATTGTTTAGTTTACATTTGTACATAATATATGTTACATATGTTACATGTAATATGTGTCTAATATATATAAATATATTAATTGATCATGGAATACAGCTTCACTGTTTTTGCAGCCTTTATAGAAATTAGAAAGTGAAAGATGAGATGGGATATAGCAATCACGGGGATGCTATTCCTATTCCTATTAGCTATAGTGGACTTATTAATTAATAGTTACTGCTACATGCACCAAATATTTGTATTCAGTAATTTCACAATTAATTGTGTAAAAAAAAAAAAAATTAATCATTGACATCGTACAGATAAATCGATTTAATTAAATTTATTAAATAATAAATTATTTATTAAATTAAAA